>CAIGRS010075528.1:0-11113 GCA_903798395.1 Fraxinus floribunda | reverse complement strand
AAAATAGGGCTCAAACAAGGGCATAATATCTATAATCCCAATTGCTAGAGAAAAGATCTCCTAGTTTCCAATATCAAACACTTCAGTCAATAACACGTCTCATTTAACTCTATATACCCACATTTTGAATGAGAGAATAGCCATATATCTTCTGGACATAGAAATCCAAAAGTAAAAATGAAAATTCTCCCGTTCCCCCAATTAAGCCTCAAAGGGAAGCAACGCTCTCTTCTTAATCTCCATCAATTTGCTATTCATTACTAGCATTGGAATGGAAAATTGTAACTTGAAGAAGAATTGTAAGAAGTAATAACAGTAATTAAAATCTCCAATAAAAATTGGGTAACAAGGGAAAAAAAAAATGAGAATGCGTGCACAACTCAGGCCCAAAAGCTGGAAGCATAATCGTTAGCTAGTATAATTCTCTAAAGCATAAAAGCATGATAATAACTCAAGTTTTCCTATTCTTACTTTACGAAATGACTCAGGACCCATCTGTTTTTCCAACATTTGAAGGATGGCCACCTGTTACATAAAACACTTTTTAAAGTTAAAAACTATGGGTAGGGAATCTAAGCAAACTTAACAAAGTAAAACATCAACTTACAGATTTCCATGATCTCACTTTTCCGTAAAAACCTACACACTGGGTTCCATACAAATCCTTAGAGGCAGCAGCAGAGCTCAAGACAGTTGCACCACTATCATCCGCTTGGCAAACTGTGACATTAGCCTGTTAAGCAAAAAGAAAAGGTCACAACTGACTCTTAACACATGGAATCCATTTACACCAGTATTTCTTTCATATTATTTTTAATCAACTAAGTTTTTGAGATTAATCTCATGTATTATAGCCACCATTTTCTGACGTATGCATGTTTGCATGTGAACAGATGTATCAGACAACACATACATTTGCAGAAATCAATAAGCCAAATATCTAAGTGCTTGTTGGCATGCTTAAGTTATAATTTAAGCTGGTCAAAATATACTTTTTATCCCCATATTTCATAGAACCCACGGCTTAAAAGAACTATTACCAATCTGAAACACGCTATAAATACTGATATCAAGAAACTACCAATGAAACGAAGTCAAAAGATAAATTTCAAACCAGAAATCAACAGAGTATCATTCCACTTTTGCTTTCTAGTAACTCTAACCTTGCTATAGGGATTATACAAAAGAGTTGCTAGACGTGTACTACTTTCCAAACATGTTTGCAAGTGAATATATCAATAAAGGAAAGCGTTCAGACAAAATATATGCCACCGTCACTTCCAAGATGACTAATTTCCCATTATTCTGACACATTAATATGGAAAGTGTAGTAGCATTAAGTATATTCAAGTTATGACTAAGATGGACAAAGATACAAGATAAATGAGGTGTGGAAGGAAAAGCAAACCTTATACCGCCTATAGTGTGCTTCATTGTTCCCCAGGTACTTCCTAATGAATGTGTCAGTCAGAAACCCAGCAAGACCGTCTAAGAGCCAATCTGACAAGAAGCATCACAGTAATTATATCAGAATGTAACTTTTATATAGTTACCAGTACAAAGTGCAAACATATATTTGATGCCTTACCATCATTTGAAGCTTCAGGAGTGATATATACTCCAAACCACTGTCTTGCAAGGGCATAAGAAAGTCTAATCCTCGTTTCTATAGTCTGTTCAATAAATCTAAGTCCATCAACAAGAACAGAGATAACAGAAGAAAGCATGATAGAAGAAGAGGTCTATTGTTTAGTTGGCATCCTGGAATCAGACTGCTTTTATAAAAGGAAGGCAAATTCTGCAAGCAATGTGTTAGTATATCCTCTTTCCACAAGGGGCATACAAAAGCCAGAAAATTCAAAGCCCATCCCATTCAGACAACCAACCAACCCAAGCATCACAACAAATGAGACCAGAAAGGAGGAAGAGACAGGGTATTCCTATTCCTCTCCAGAAAAATCACCCACACAAAACAGTGAGGAGCTATATCTTAAGTTCATCCTTCCTAATTTCAGACGCGGTGTATTAGCAAACAAATATGTTGGTTTCAAAAACTTGGTTCTTATTCAATCAACTTAACAAAAACGTGAACTTTACTAAATAAACAGAGAAAGAGGGTAGTATATATCTGTACAATATCTTACCTGCTGAAGAATGCAAGAGAGGGTCTTCTACATAAACCAATTCCCAAAACTCTTACATTATGTCAATTGGGGTTTTATCATAATCATTCTAAGGAGGATGGGCACGATGCTTAGATATATAGACTTCTGAATCTCACAATACATTCTCCATCGCAGTTAATGGCTCCTGTGGGGGTTCTATAGTACCAGAGGGGTTAGCCAAGAGAGCCCTCTATTCCTTGAACGATTTATCCTTCTAAATAAATTTTTATTGGATGAGAAAGAAAAGATCGAGTACTGTTAGTGAGAGTCTAATGTGTCTTCAGAAATGGTACTGGTATTAAAATTTGCCATCTTTTGTTTACAACTAGTCTTCACCTTTTTCTTCAAATATTTTTACAGATATTAATGCCAATGAGCACAATCAATATGTAAACCAGCTTATAACGACCTTATTGACAACTTGTCATTTCAAACTTCCACTCTTATTTATCCGATCAAATATCAACCTATAGATGTTACCACTAATGAAATTAATCCATGTCATAAGCATACCTGATCGATAAGCTTCTCATCAAACAGCATTTGAGAACTAAAGATACTTAAAGATGCTCCCAAACTCAATGAGGATACTGCCATTTCAGGAGCTATAAACACTTGTGTGTACGACCCAAATGGAAATTTCGCACCAAGATAAGACTCATAGTGGCTGTTGGAAAGAACAATATTAATATTGGGCATGAAAAGTCAAGTCAAATTATGAATGCAATATAACCTTTTTGGAAAACCATTTTACTTTGAGGGATTCCATAAACGAAAAAACAAGGGCCAATATTAAGAAATACCTGAAAGCATTGTAGAAAAATCCAACTGAATTCCATATCTTTGACAAGTTCGCTGGTAGACAAATGTGTGATAGAAGCCCACTATGTTGATCAGGAAGAATTTCAAATGGTGCAACTGCCAGAGATATCCATTGAGCAGCCACAGGAACATTTAATCTATATACATATGTCTTCCGCGGAGGATCATCCTTGGTCAAAATCTGCTAAAGAAAAAAAATTTGGTCACAGTTTGAGAGGAAAAAAATAAATAAAACAAAGAAGAAAGAGTAAAATATATTGAAAATATTATGGCATTTAAGGCATCAAACATATCATCAACTAAGTCTTGATTCCTAACAAATTTCGGATCAGAAAATTTTTGTTCATCATTCTGTTCTGTTCTGTTCTGGTCATTGCAAAATCAAGACCATCTACTTCTAAAGCAACTAGATCTTTGGCAACTACCACATGATATGTTGGTTTTGGTCTACCCCCCTCCCAACATATGTTCCTCTTATGAACAGAAATCTCTTAAGATTATACAAAACATGTCTCAACCATCTAAATCACCCTTCCTTTAATTTATCCTAGTGAACACCACCCTCTCATCCATTTTATTATGAGCAACATCCATCTTAGCTTCTGCCATTTCACTATATCAACTTATGGATCTTATCCTTCTAATATAATATGCATAGCAAGTCTAATCAATTATCTAGTGGATGCATGCGCATACCATCATGGGGTTTACATGCTTCTTTTTTTTTCCCTAGACGTAAGATAAATGGAAGAAGAGAGTGAGAAGATGTCTATCAAACAAGAGGGAAAAAAAACAATTAAAAATTTAAAGAGAATAAACAAAACAAGAAAAATGACTCACCTGATTCCTTCAAGTTGCCACTATAATAAAATTTAAAATAATAAGTTGCCGCTACTGGCAAGCCACCGGCGTTGCCAAGTAGCTGTTGCCTACACAGGCCGGTGCAGAGCTTTTCAGTTTATAGTGTCGCTATAGGTGTTAAATTCTTATTTTTTTTAACTAGTTTTATTAATTACCTAGCAGACATTTGACTTTTCAAAGCTGATTCACAAAAATGATAGGTAGGCTTTTCATAATAAGTGGGCCCCGGCACAAGATACAGAACAAAAAAAAGGAAGTGCGCTCCACTAAGAGACTGAGGCGTGCACTTTGAGGCTAAACCCTCAATCAGTAGAGGCAAAAACCTCAATAAATTCCTTGAAAATTCGTGCCAAGAGGCTTCTCTTGAGTAAGGGTTTTATTAAACCATGGTTTACAAATTCTTCGATTCCTCATTCCTTGTTCATAATCAAACCTAGCTATTTATCAATCATTTTAATAACATGATCCTCTGGAGTAACTTCATTATCATCTTTATTCCAACTTTTATTAAAGTGAAATTGTATTTATCCTCTTATGCCCTAAAGCCTTCAGATTCTAAAGTTCTATCCTATGGCTCATAAACAAAAACTACATGATCAGCGAATAACATGCACCAAAGGACCTCACTTTGAACAAATCCACGTTAATCATCAATAATATAAATGTTATCAATAAAAACAAAAGTATTTTACATGCAACGACAGGATGTAATTGTGCTGGCACATTGCTGACATGAAAAGAGCAGTTTCCACCACTATTTCGTAATCAATCTTAATTATTTCCATTTCCCTCGTGCATAGAACAAAATTCATAACCTTATCTCACCTGATGAAGTAATGTTCCAGAGCTAACTGCCACCAGGTTACTGGCCACTGTAAATTCTAAATCATAGCTGGACGAAATGCAGAGTAGCCATCACTAATATAATTAAAAATTATACGAATGCTAACAAAGTGACAACATAACCTTGCACATACCAGCAGTGCTGCAAACTATCGTCCATGCAAGGGAACCAACACCGTGCACGCCTTAACTGGTTATCAGTATGTAACACATTATCATCAAAATGAATTCCTGTTTCTGCCTTCTCCACCCAATAATCAATGCGAACTTTTTTCACATTCTGCACCCAACACAACCTACATGAGAAGTCATAGAAGAGTAAACCTCATAACAAACACATCTTAAAAGAAACGTGACAGTATAGTTTAGCAGGCAACAACATGCAGTAGTAGTAACCGATTCAGCTAATATACTAGTTAGATTCATATTTATATTTCCACGACTTTATGTTAAAATCAATGTTCCTACGAAATTTTAAATACTAAAACTGGCAGTTCTAAACCATATTCTTTTCTCTAAACTGGTCTTTACACAATTTATGTGATGATGCACTTCTTTTAAACATTCAGATTATGCTCGGTATCCTCAGATGTATTTCATTATGAATGGATATTTTTTAACTGTTGAACATAAATGGTCGGAAAATTTCATCTAACACCTTACACGTACAAATCTCATCTCCATAGCATGGAAAAAATACCAGGACAGTCCTTTAGTAGGACATACTCTAGATTAATAAAACACAAAACAGTTCACTTGAATTACAACATCAAATATATAATGACAGAAGAATTAGAACAAATGTGCTTTCCCTTTCGATACTTCTTGATAAGCAAAGAGCTTATAACAAGAGATGACAAAATTCTCCTCTCTTATTAGGTAGATCATAATGTTAAACCAATTCATTTACTGGCTATGCAAATAAAATGAAATAAAGATTCAAAGAACAAGGGAATATAAGAGAAACAAGACAAGAGATTCAACATGGGTTAATGAGATAACCAACAAATAGTCTCATTTTCACCCACTTCATAATGATCCAAAATCATTCCAACACTAGCCAAAAACCCATCTCTTGACCTTAATCTGATGAAATGTGTGAATGGAAGGTACAAATAAATTTACAAGAAAAATTCTACAAAACAGTTATTAGAGTAGCTACGCTTTATAGTACTGAGTATTGGGTTTTTGTAGAACAAAATGTCCATAAATGAAATTATCAATGTTACAAAGGCACGATAAGTCAAATGAACATGCATACTAGAATGAATAAAATAAGAAAAGATATATACACCAGTGTCACCAACCAAGGAAAAATAACGACATGACAACTTGGTTGTAGATATCATGTGGAGAGCTAAACAAGCTCACGCTCGTACAAGCAAGTCAATGTTAGTATACTCACATCAATAGAAAGAAAGATAAATCAGAATACATAAGCTGAAGAAGTTGAAACAACTTAATTGCATTGGATCTTTCACTAGATCTAGAATGACGAGTAATTAAAAATTAATGTAGCGGACGTCAAATTTACTCGGAATAATACTTAATTTTTTATTGCTATTGTACTTAAAAAATGAAGATGAAATGTTGAGCACAGAACATCTCTCATACAGCAGTCTTTCTACAGAAGAGTCTCAATTATCTTTGTTCACATCTTGCCTTAACTTTCATTCTTTGTCACGCCAATAAACATCTAATAATAGTACTTGTAGCATGTCTTCTATGGAAAAGATGGTAAAAATGGCACGCAAACATCAACATAAATTCATGGGCAGAATACAAACGAACTTAACAATCTTTGCTTGCATGACTCAACTCAACATAGTCACATACCACCAAAGATAGTGACTCTAATGAAATTAACAAGCCGGATATGAAGTGTATATAAAAGATTTCATGTCCCATAAATAAGATTACAAGTTACCGACAAAATATTAAATATTAACACAAGTAACAGAATGAAGAACCGGTCATAAACCTGCTCGGCATCAGCAGATGAGTCGATACCAGTGTTCATATGCACATGCCCTTGTTCATTCTCCATTTTGGCAGATTTGCTGCACATTATTAGCAAATTCGGAAGCAATTCAATCTCAAGAGATGACAAATACACCGAACCAGCTGCATCAGCAGCTGAGGTGGCTGACGATACCACACACCATCTATCCTTTGGGTCTAATTGCTGATAATGAGGGAAGACTTCGAATTCTGCTGGCTCCCCATCTACTGTAACCCTCTCAATAGCCAAATTATCTGCATGCAAACCCACAATGCCATTGTCTGGTACAACTATCAGAAGCTCTGTGTACCTAAAGAAGAGAATAATAACAACCTGTTATGTACTTGCCTTATTTATCCAAATTCTGACAATTCAAACTAATTATCACCGAAAGTAACATTGCTATTTTAAAAGAATTTGAAGCGTGTGGTGAAAATAAATATTAGAGGATTTTTAATGTGACCTCAAAATATCCATTAATATAATGCAATTTGACGTTATAGGATGGCACATGGCCATGGAATTGGAGAAAAACCATTAAATTTCCTTCATTCAAATTAGAATAATCAATTTTTTTTCACAGAACATAACCTTCAATGCAGAAGAATTAGTAAATGGTGTCATAAACAATTTGACGATACTTACATTTAAAATGTAAAAAATAAATATTTCACTAGAAAGAAAAATTCTAAAGAATCTGGCTCAGTGATAGGGTACAGCATAATGAAACTTAATAATGTATTCACTGCAGCAACAGGCACGACAAAATGGTATATCTTACAGTAATTCTCAAGTTATTCAATTCAGTCAAAAAAATAAATAAATAAATAAAAAAGTAGACAAAGTAAGTTCTATTGGAAACACAAACATGGTAAAATTTAATTGAGCCTATTGGAAACACAAACATGGTAAAATTTAATTGAGCTATTATCCCCAAAGAATGATTAAAATGCAATGCAGCTCATTAAAATAACTCAAAAGATCTGGTTCTTTGTCAAAAATAACAAAAAAAAGGTGAACTTTTCAGTAATTCTCCAGTTATTCCATTCAATCAAAACAACAACACAGAGTAAATTCAGAACTTAGCAACAAAAACCAATCAAATTCAATTGAGCTATAATAAAAATGAATGATAAAAATTAAAAAAAAAATGCAGTGCCGCCATTAAAATAATAGCTCAATTCCTACTCATATCTATTGAATTGAAATTAAAAAGAAAATAAAAGATTAAAATGAACATACCCGTAGATTCGACGATTGTCCATGTCTATAGAGAGACAAAGCTTCTGATGCTTAACCACTGCTTCAGAATTACTATTATCTCCTCCTTTCTGCTCTTCACTTTTCGCCTTTTTAGCCTTGGCCATTTCAGCTTATGGAAAAATTAAAAAAATAAAAAGAACGAAATTATGAATTTACCGCGAACGAATTTACATGAACACTACTTTCTCGAGCTACTTTCAAGGCTCAGTGAGCGAAATGAGAAGATTTATAGACGAGAACAGAGAGGTGTACTTAGGGATCGATTGGGTAAGGCTGCGCCCTAGGCTAGCTGATGTGATCCTAGTCGTACACGTGTCCGATGACTCGAGTGCATTGATTATGTACGTACCATCTATAGATTATTCTACTCCATGGCACGCGATTTTTATAATGCAATTTAAAATAATAATAATAATAATAATAATAATAATAATTTTAGTGGATGTTTGGTGGGGATTAAAATTAGATTTCTAGTAGAATGTTATAAATTATTGAAATGTGTGATTGAAAAGTAGTGGGACCCATGAAAGATGTGATAGTTTGATTTTGACTTAAATTAAAATCTGATTTTAATTCGAAAAAAACGGGGCCTTAATTTACACTATCTTGCAAAAATAAGATGTTATAATTTTTATTTATTGTACCATAATTAAACCTAAGGTTCTTGACCCTCACGCATTGTAACTCTTGTTTGATCCTTATTCTTTTTTCAAAATACGTTTATCTCTCTTCTTTTCAACCATACATTATTAAATAAAATAATATTACATACAACTTAAAACTTTTCTTTCATTTTTAACTACACGTTTTTTATCAATTTATTATTTCATAATACATTTTACATCAGAAAATGAGGCTAAAAAAGGCCAATAATAAGTTGCTGATTGAAAGCTAGACCTAATATAACATTGTTTGTTGTGGTTGTCAAACATCTCATTCTGTTAGATATGAAAGTGAAAAAAGAAATTGATGAACATTTTCGATTATTAAATTCATCAAAGAAATAATTTAGTATGTTGATTCTAAACACTTTGGCATAATTTATTTTTCTTATAAGAACTTCTTGATTACAACTCATAAAAAAGTAAAATATGTTAAAAAAAATCAACATTTATTGTCCTTAAAGGACTTAAAGTTACAAGAGATATATGTTTGAGAATAATATATTTGTATTTTAACTACTTTTTATTAATTAACCTTTGAGTAATCATATATTTTTAATTTAAAAAAGAGTGAGTGTGTCTAAATTTAAAAATAAAATAAAATATCATATCATGTTTGGCTCCCTTTTCTCAAAACTCATTTTCTTTAAAAAAAATCATTTTCAACCACACATTTTGTGGGTCTTATAAATTTTTTATTAACTTTCAACTACATATATTACCAACTTTTATTAAAATCTACTAAAATTCAATTTTTATCAGTGTTCTAAAAAATATAAAGTATTGGTAGGCGTGAAAGCTAAGGTTCTAGCTTTACGAGTTTAGATGAGACTTAGGCGTAAAAAACCATTTCTTATTTTTATTATTATTTCAAATACATAATCATTCTAAAATATTTTAATAATTAAAATAATACATATCAAATATTTAAAATTATAAAATACTATATTAACTTAATAATTCCTACAGTTAGTCAATTATAAATTTTCAAGTTTATGAAATACGAAAGATACATTATTTTTCATAGTTTCAACTTTNTTCTTATTTTTATTATTATTTCAAATACATAATCATTCTAAAATATTTTAATAATTAAAATAATACATATCAAATATTTAAAATTATAAAATACTATATTTACTTAATAATTCCTACAGTTAGTCAATTATAAATTTTCAAGTTTATGAAATACGAAAGATACATTATTTTTCATAGTTTCAACTTTCAACTAGATAAGTTCTACTTAATTTATAGGAATTTCATACATACTTTCGAAGTTTCTGTTGCAAAAATTATTCGTGAACGAATATCGTTTTAACAAATACCGGAGTTATACCGGATATGCAGTTCACTGTGTAGACAATAACTTACCGAATAATAGCTAAGATATAGCAGATTAAATAATTTACTAATCACAACAAACAAAATAAGTTATATAAATCACGATAAAATAGAACAAATAATATAAATAGCACAGAAAAAAATTCAACTGAACTTTAAAAATCGAGACGTGTGATTACAGTTTCTTTAAAACAGATTCGTCTCCATGCCGTAGGTGCTTGAAATTTAATTTGAACGTCTGTTTCCCAGAATACAACGATAAACCAGTAGACTTTGAGCAATGCAAATTATACTCCAACGAATTGATTTAATGTCTGAACAATATCACCACCAAGACCTTGACAGACAGTAAATTATGTATGTAGACATATGACAATTTTGCATGCAAACAGAGATTTTCCGTAGGGCTGTAAGCAAAAATCGCCAAACCGAAAAATCGAATTGAAACCACATTTTATAAACCGTCGATTTGGTGCCATATGGACCGTCAACGAAATGATTTTGAAGGTTTAGGTTTGAGAATTTTAATTACGGTTTAAAACCAAACCGGACCGGGGAAAAAATTTATAAAAATAAAAAAATGAAACTTTTTGAAAATTCTTCCAAATATGTAAAATTCAATAGTTTTGTCATTTGTGTGTATTTTTTGTCAATTTATAATTTTCTATTACATATATATTATTATTACCATATAATCCTAATTTATATCTAATAATTCAAGACTAACATAATCTATCAAAAACTCATTTCCTCTTCAGAATTCAGATTTTTACTTCTGAGTCTGCATTCTCAACTGGAGGTCGGATACTTGATTCATTTAGAAGTTTAGGTGCAAGGATGGTTGAGACTTGTATATGCGGAAAGAATTGGTTGCAAATTAAAAATGAACCTATAGTGCTATGCCAATATTTAGATGAAATAGAAGCATTTAATGATTCAATGAAAGTTGTGGCTATGGTTTATATTTTCTATTACCATATTTTTAAAGATTCTCTTATCTATCTAGTATCCAATACTATAATGATGTAACGAATGCATTTGTTTGACAATGGAGACTATGAATCATGTGTGACAACAATTGATGTTTGAGTATATGTGAGAAATTGAATTCGTAACAATATACAACGATAAGCTTGTTTAATTGTTGTGTTTAG
>CAIGRS010075500.1:0-16114 GCA_903798395.1 Fraxinus floribunda | reverse complement strand
ATTTGTGACCAAAAAATTTGACGATATGTGACCAGTAAATAAATTCGTGACTTATAATTATGAATATGTGACCATTAATTACAAAAATGTGACTTTATTATCTTTATTTAATAAAAAAAAAAACCTGATTTTTGAATTTTTAAACTATAAATCTGATTTGTGAATTTAGAAACTTAAACACCTTATTTTTTAATTTTTCCCTTCTGTGTAATATCATACATTGTGTAACATAATTTTACAAAATTAACACTTATAAAATTCATTGTAGAATAATCAGAATAAAATATACTTTAGTAGAAAAGGAAGAGAGAGAATTTGAAGAGAACACTTTGAAATGACGAAAGATACATTTGCCAAAAAAAATGGACTTAAGTAGGGGACAAAATCCATTTTTTCACAATAAAAGTGTCCTATGAATGAAATTTCCTCTTATTTTTATAATTGGATCTTCAATTGCTTCATAGAAAAAAAAAATTAAAATCAAGTTCAGATTTAATTTTTATCGCTGGAACTTCAATTGTTTCGTAGAAAGGAAAAACATTCAGATCAACTCTTGACAATGAACGCCTAGAATCGAGTCTAATCCCGATTCCAAAGCACTGCACACATCGATTTCATAGAGCATGTCTATTTTTTTCTGTAAATGTTCCTACAACTTTTAAGCTTACTTGCAAACCATAGAAAAAAATAATCGTAACTATATGAAGAAAATTCGCTTGCTCGCTGAAACTAAAATTTACAGGGCAAACCTTCACCAAGCAGAAGAAAGCCTCAAGCTACCGCTCTTCTGAATTGAATTTGTTCCATGCTTCCTGAAGATAAAAAGAAGACAAAAAAACATTCGAATGACTTCAAATACAAATGCTCGTAGTATAAAGCCACACAATATGCATAGAAAGATAGTATATCACGTCTTTTGCGTAGAACAATAGTAGTTTTTTGTATTTCCTAACAATTGAAGATGCTAACATTAGACTGGAACGTAGAGGTACGGGTAGAATTCACACCATGGTTAGGAGGAAGGTAATTCAGTCATAATGACATGAAGTCCAACATACTGATGACCCGTGGTTAGGTTTCTATTATATGAAAACCAGAGTAGCAACATGAGTATGGCCTCTGACATACATATTAACAAGGCATCTTAATTTAACATGCAATGAAAGAAATGCCAGTTCAAAATCAGAAAGTTATGAAATATCACGTAACAGATTTTCCGTCGAAACGTCAATCTCTACAACTAAATCATGAGATTGAATATGATAAAGCATCGTAAGATCCATGATCAGGCATATGGGTTGTTTTAACGGGAATGTAGGTTGTCAAAAGTCATTTCACCTGTGCACATTACAAATTGCAGATAAAAACTAATTCTAAGTGTAGGATCTTGACAATACTGACCTAACCAGGTCCTGTCCTGTGCCTTTTGACATATGTAACAGAAGAGGAATGATGTACCAAGCACCGTTGTTTAGCTTATGCTAAGCAACGGTAATATGACATGTCAATTAATTGGTAAATAAGTTTATGGTAGGTCATAGGAATTAAATGATTCACCAATTAATTTAATTGTGTGTGCATTTAATGTATATTTCTACTGCATGCATGTATTCTGTTACAGAAAAATGTACTACTAAGCAACAGTGACATTGCACATAAAGTAATTGTCACACTTCACTAAAAGGTAAAGTCGGAAACTGACGAATGTTTGAAGTTATATAAAACAGAAAGTCAAATATACTACAGAAGTAACCAATCTAAAGCAATTACAAAGTGATCAAAATTTCTTGTCTACTTTTAACGATTTGGAAGTGTTCATTACAATGATATTCTAACCATTTAGCCCATGTTTGATCCCCATTATCTAAAAACTCTTTTTTTTTTTTTTTTTAAACTCTTTTTTTTTTTTTTTTTTTTTTTTCAACCACACATTCTCACAATAAAACATTTTACACGTAAACCTAAATTTGTTCATATTTTTTAACCATATATTCTCCAAAAATTAACCATTAGTCCATTACAAAACTTATTTTCAACACAAAATGGGGCTCAAACATAGGCTTACTCTGTTTATACTAGAAAGCAAATTATTATCAAGCTTATCACCAGTATTATAATAAATCCTATAATTGCCTCAGTTCACTGAAAATCGAAATGAATGACTCCAGAGACTAGAGAAAACAAGTGACAAACCTTTAGAAGATCAAAAACCTTCTCACATATATACTTTTGGTGAATAGTGGCGCCACGCTGCTGTAATTTGTCAGGGTGTACACAAAGAGTGGCTTTCCTGTATGCTCTTTTCACAGCTGCAGAAGTTATAACTTCAGTTAATGGAATTGGCTGCCAACCACTATCAGGCCCAAGGATCTGTCATTAATGTAAAGTTCAAAGTATGTCACTGTTTAAGGAGAAAACTGAGCGCTAGGATTAAAACATCTTGATGAATATTGAATCGGTAAAAATTACATGTGAATAACCCAAAAATGAAAAACTAAAGACAACTAAGCCTCCCTTGAAGAAGAATTTATAAATATATTAAAAAAAGTAGTGGATAAATGAACAGTACATGTGGGTCCATTGAAATGTGTGGTTGAAAATAAAGTTTGACCATTTATAAATGACTTAGAATTCGTTAATAAATTAGCCAAACAGTGACTGGATGTGGATAGAGAAAAATTGTCCACAAATAATAAAAGCCTTACAAAGAGCTATTATAAGATGCATAAGAATTGTAGTGCAAATCCAATCCAGTTCTGGACATAAAGTTAATAAATGTACCCAAACCATTCTGAAGACAACTAGATAAGAAATGAGTAGTTAGTCCAATCTCAAATTTTTTGATACCGGATACAGGAAACGCTAATAAAAGCAAAAATTACTAAAACCCTTCAGTTGATTGATTTTGAGAGGGAAAGGGGAAAAATGAACTTTTTCTTTATCGCTGGCTGCTTTCATCAATCTGTGTGTGCACAGCTGCAGGAGACTGAAAATTTACCCCCATTTCATCACAGTTTTGCACACAGAAAACCAACAGATAAGAAACACACACAGGTGGGCCCGCATTTTTTGCAATATTTTATTCGCAGTGGGACCCACCTCCATGTGAGATTTCTGGTGAAATGGAATTATTCATTTCATCGTCGTTCTGTCATTTTACTCTACAGCTATGGCAAAGATGAAATATGAAACAGAGTCCACATACAGCTGCAGAACCTTTTTCCATATTTTTAATATTATGTAAAATATTAGCATAAAGACGAGTGAAATAAACAACAACAAAGATTCAAGTCAAAATCTGAATTACAGAAGTTATATGCTGTCTGATGTTAACAAAGAAATAGCATCAACCCAAAAACTTAATAGAAAATTGTACCAAAATGTTAAATTTACTGTCACAGGAACTTAACAAAGGAAACATTACTTGTGACCAAGTTCATTTTCCTACTCGGATGTTTCTTTCTAAAAGAGGATGAATGACACTATACAAGGCAGTCCCTAATGAGAGATTGTTATCCAATTTGGTGAAAAGGGAAGAGATAATGCATTCAATTCAGTGACAGGGATATGAGTGTTTGTAATTAATTCTTTTCATTCTTGATTCTCTTCAAGTCATTATTCTCCTGACAACAGAGATACGAGAATTCTTGCCCAACTGATTTCTTTCTTGAATTTCTTAAAGTCTGCTGTCCTTTTACGTGATATAGCAAATAAAATTCCTAAGGGCCAAAAAGTTCTGTCAGTTATCACCGACATTTTATTTTCACACCATCTATTTTGCCACCCCCAAACAATAGAATTGATTATCAATCAAATCTGTGCATGTTTATTTCATCTCATCTGAGACCCAAATGCATCATCGTTAACCTCAGTTCAAGAGCATGAACCTGTTATGGCTTATGGGAAACCACAAGAACCTTTCATGGTAACTTAAGGATTTTCCCCCTTTTCCCCATTTCTCCCATCTCATATCAGAGGATAAGGAGAAAAAGTTAAGAAAATGCACAACAAATGACGTTCATGTACAAACGTAAACCATTTAGTATTCAAATCATGCACAAAGTCGTGGGAAGACCATACGTATTGCAAAGTCGAAAGCAATGCACGGAGATTTCCTTCTTTTCCACTTGACCATCGCTTGACCTCAACATCCAGAGTTTCCGCTACTCTCTGCACATTTAACATATTTTGACATGACGTCATATGCATTATTAGTTAATAGATCAGATATTACTCAGACAAAAGGATGCATACATTCCTCTCTTGTTGTTCTCGTTGAGCAAGAATATCACGCATATTTTTCTCTGCTAGGGCTTTAGCCTAAAATGGCACATGAAAAAGCTCAAAATCACAAAAAAGAGGCAACTCAAAAGAAGAATATAACTCCAAAAGGGAGCGATAAACATTATAAGAAGAAGGCACGCACTGCACGCTCAGCTGTTCTCTGGTATCTCTCTAACCGAGCTTTACATCTCTGAGGTGATTCACCTTCAGCTCCTACAAAGTTTTAAATGCATAAGCTAGCAGCAAAACAAGCCAAATGGCACTTTTTCCAGACTATTCAAGGCAAATACTTCACGGTAAATCAAGAAGTAGGTCATACTTAAGTTCTCATATATATATTAGAAAACGGAAACGAAGAAATATTCCTTTGGCCATATAAATCACATACCAACATGTGCTAAAGAATATGCATATCTCAGTCCATTTGAGTTTCCTGTACTTCGAAATTGATGGTCATGAAGTTCCTACAAATAAAAAGCCATCAACCATCTGTTGAAATGCATTAGAGCAATAAATACAATGAAGAGTTCTCACAGATAGAGAAGTATTCCTCATTTCAGCACATCTGGAAGAACCTGAAAATCTATCAAGAACAGATCTTTCTACTTGTTCCCGGACCTCAAAGGTATTCTTCTCAACCAATGATTTTTTAACAGCACGCTGCCAAGACTCTACAGCTGCTCTCTCTACCGGAGTACGATCTGTCCTGAGCCTAGCCTCCATAGAAGCCCTCTCTAATCTTTCTCGAGCCTCTGACATAGCTCTTTGTCTTGCTTCAGCAGTAGCTCTCTCCACTGCAACTCTTTCTGCTCTCTCACGAGCTTCAGCATATGATCTTTCATGAGCTTCAAGGGCTGCTCTGCCCAGAGACATCCTGTCCTTTTCTCTTTCTCTTTCTCTCTCCCTCTCTTCTTCCAATTTTCTCAAATGTTCATTTGCCAGTTCTCTTTCCCTTTGTATTCTTCCATCTACTTTTCGGTCTTTTGTAGTAAAGGTCTCGTTCAAATTCTTCTCTTTTCTTTCTGTGCTATGGCTTGGACCTTGTTGACCCAGTTTTAGTTTGTTCTCTCTTTCTTCTAACACAAATGATGAAGTACCAACCATTTTTTTCCCGTTTTGAACCAACTCAGTGGCTGCGTGACCTGATATGGACTTATTGTTGGTCTCGTTCTTCTTGATATTGGATTGAACTCCCTTGATGCCCTTCCCACTCTCTTCTTCACGAGCAACTGCAGTCTCATTTTCATGATTAAACACAATTTCAGAGGCTGATTTCTCTGGCACATAGCACGTATTCCCCACGCAAACTTCAGCTTTCTTTGAATTTGTATTGCATTCAGGTAGACAAGTTGACTCTCCCAAGTTGTTTTCACCCTTCTTGTCTTGCAAGTCATCTCCATTCTGGCTAGAAGAGTTGAGTTTTCTATTAAACAGAAGATTGGTTCCATTATTGGATTCAGAATCACTGCTTTTGCATACAGTAACCAACTTTTCATTTTCTTCACTAGAAACGGCTGTTCTGGTTGCTTCCAGTTCTCCGAGACTATCACGTTTCCCAGTCACAAGAGTTTCTAGTAGAGTCCCTTCATTATATTCACATCCTCCATCAAATGCCTCCAAATTACCAGCCTCCATGAACACATTCTTTTCCTGATCATTTCTCACTTCCCCATCATGGCCATTCCCCTCTGTAAGCTCAATTTCTATGTCCTGCCCACTCAATTCATCCCATGTACCAGCATCCTCACTGAAGTTATCATTCCCTTCAATATCACAAGCCGCTTGTGATCTTTTCACAATTTCTTCCTCCTTGAAAATCATTACTGGTCTCTTATCATCTTTTTGGGTACAAAGCTCTTTGTTTTCCATTTCACACTCTTCCATCCTATATGCATCACTTAGTCTTTCCTTAATCTCATTGCTTTCATGATCCTCCCGGTGATCCTTGTTAATACTTCTGCTTTGAGCAATCCCTCTGTATTCCATTTCATTTTCCTCCCGCTTACGGGACTCTACAAGTCTTTCTTTTTTCCCCCATGCTTTGGAATCTAGTTGTTCGTCTCTACAGTTCTTTCCACTCCCAAGACCTATATTAGATTTCCTATCACTCCTTTCATGCTTAACAGCCCCTTCCAATATCTTCTCATTCCCCTTCGGCTCAAAAGACACTTTTTGTGTGTTTTTGTTTTCTTTTCTTGCAAGAGAAAAATTATTTTTATTATTGTTTTCTTCTTTTTCACAAGCCTTCAGTTGTTGCTTCTCTCTTTCTTCCTGCTCTAGTTTCTCTCTTTCTCTTTTTCCAGGATCTGTGTGCTCAACAGCCTCTTCAAGTCTTCTCTCACATTCCTGTCTCTCAATATTTTCTTTGAGTATCATTCCCTTTTCTACTCCCAAACAAGCATCTTTGCGCATCATCTCACTTTCTATTCTTTTGGTGCCAGACTTTAGTTTCTGTTGTGCTTCCACTTCATTTAAATGGTACCAAGCTTCTGCGTCCACACTTCCATCAGGGTCAGGTGATACCTTTTCACTTTGTCCATGTTGCTGGATCACCTTTGTTTTCCTGTCATTCAAGTCAAATTTGCAGATCATTTCATCCAATTGTACTTCCTCTTGAAGCTCCTGATGGCTCGACTTCTTGGTTGCTACTGATCTTCCTTGATTATAAGCCCAATCACAAATGTCCATATCCATTTCAAGTTGATTCCTGTCTTCATCCCATTTAGGAGCTTCCTTTACTACTTTAAAGTTTTTACAGTCTTCCATCAGGTCATGTGCTTCAGTGCCCGCTTTCTCTAGATTTCTATATGAACATGACCTCATATTTTGCACCAAAATGTTGCCATCCTTTATTTTAGAAGCCCTCTTGGGTAGACTTGTATCAATAACTTCAAAAAAATCCGTTGCTTCACTCCATGCGACAGTGTCCACAGATTTTTCGACAAAATGAATATTATTTTTCCCATCTATGGAATCCGAAAATACCTTGTTATTCTCGGTCAAACTTCTTTTTTCTTCAACAAAAGGTTTTGGTACTTTGACTTCTTTTGCGTATGATTGTGGTGTCTCATCCTTAAATCTGTTGGTTATGTTTAATGTCTTGCTTGTTTTTCTCTCTTCTTCAGTGTCATTAACCAGATGCAGTTTAATATTACTCTGGAGGCCTTCGTTTCCCTCCACTGACTCTTTTGTGTTTCTATATTTTGCTTGAGCTCTCTCTGTTGCATGTTTCATGGCTTCAGTAGATGAAGATGCATCTACTTCCACATCAAAGAACAGTGATGAACTGTCACTCCGTTCAAAGACAGAATCATTAAAAGCTTTAAGTTTTGCATTTGGTTTATCAGATTCTCCATTTTTAACAGCAAAGGCAGGTGGTGGTCTTGAAGGTGGTGGCAGTCCAGAAGGCTTAGTTCTGAGGCTGATATCAGATATAGTTATAAATGGCTTACTCAATGTAGATTTTGGCTCGCCTTGCTTCTCTAAAAAGTACAGATCATGCTTTGTCTCACTATTTGAGGGGTGTGACAGACCCTTTATGAATAGTTTCTCGTCTGCGCTTGTCCAACCATGACCCACACTGCTGTCAAGATCATTAGAAACATGCAAAGAGAACCTCTCATCTTCACTCGTCTGGGAAACTGACATATCATTAAATGTGTAAGCATATCCAGAAATAGCAGGTAATTGAGTTACATGTGTGGATCCAGTTGCTATGTTTTCCATGCTTCTTTGGTTAGACTTGTGAGAAGAAACATTGAACAGCTTAATGTCATCAAATGACTGGAGATGGTCTCCGTTTGACAAGTTTCGGTGTTTTCCAGAACTTGCTGAAGGGTCTGATTCAACCGACAAAGACTCACTTTGAGCTGGACTCCTACGTCAATACACAGCCAAAACATTTCATAATCATAACATTGCACAATCAGAATTCTTAGTTAATACTATAAAATTAACTATAATTACTTCCAAATCATTGTCTTTAGGTCACAATGCACCAATAAACAAATAATACCACGTCAAATTCATAGAAGGTTTATGTTGAACCACCTCATATAAACGTTTAAGTTGTTAGGGAAGGGAGACAATTATTTATTTAAATTGCCTTCAACACACCCCTCATGTGCAACCAGATTCATTTTATTATATGACAATCAGCAAAAGAGAACAAGACAAGGATTTTGCTTCTATTAGCCAGAGTGTATATTAGGATAAATTGCCATTACTCATCCATAATCTCATCCTGCGCGCAGATAAACTTCTGGAATATTATATTAATTTCAATAATATTAGGACCCACTAAAATTTGGAACCAAAAATTTGTGAACTCGAAATTTTTAGCCACCCACAAAATAACAGATTACTTATTTTCTTTGAGGGGATTGCAAAATTTAATGCGTACAGGAAATCACTTGCAAAATATCTCTCTCTCTCTCTCTCTCTCTCTCTCTCTCTCTCTCTCTCTCTCACACACACACACACACACACACACACATCGCGTCAATATAACGCACTGCTGTGAAACATTTTTGTCACAGTTACCACTAATTAATTAATATATCCTTAAAAGACAAAATGTTCAACAAATTCTCAAATTTCTGAACATTTTCTAAAGCAAAANCACACACACACACACACACACATCGCGTCAATATAACGCACTGCTGTGAAACATTTTTGTCACAGTTACCACTAATTAATTAATATATCCTTAAAAGACAAAATGTTCAACAAATTCTCAAATTTCTGAACATTTTCTAAAGCAAAAGTGAAAAATGAGCAGCATACCATGCGTCCTCAGAGGAATCATACCCGCCGCTGGAATGTCCAACCAATTCCTCATACGACAATGCGAAATCCAAACCGCCGAAATTTCCGAAAATCTCCGAATAGTTGAAATCAGGACTCCGTATATCAAAATGAAATCCAGCCTCCACATCAATTACAGGAAGATCCAAAACCGGAATGGAAGAAGATCGAGCTGAGTGGAAGCCACCGAAAATCTCAGTGTAGTCCTCAAACCGAGGCGCCAGTGTGGGTAGTCCGAACTTCGGTGGGCCCCCAAAAACGTCGTCGTACACTGACTTGTTAGAAATGTCGCCGGTTCCGGCAAAATTCCTCTTGGGAAGTGAATGAGAAATGTTTTCCATTGATTTTCCCTCCCTCGAGGATTTGAGGTGAGAAAGTGAAAGCTCAGTTTAGTTAGAGAAGGGAGTAATGGGGGAATAAAAGGGAAATATTTCACTTGAGGTCACTTGATTTACAGGTTTATAGCTTATTGGCCATTTAAATCCCAGCTTATTTCAATTTGATCACCAAAATTATGAGTGAGGTCAAAAATTCGAACTTCAAAGCATCTCCAAATCCAATCGTTGTGTGAATTGAGATATGTGACATATTTTTCTAATTTACGTGGCGTTGATACATAAGAAATATATGGCTGAGTTTAAATTCCATGGATTCCATTTAAAATGCAAAATTTATCTTCAGTGTTTACATAGACCCTTTTCGGTATAGCTTAAAATTCAATTAAAATTGAAAATATAACCGTTATTGGTCTCACTCGTCTAATAAAAGTCAACAATAATGGCTAATTTTTCAATTTTAATCCGATTTTAATCCATACCGAACACGCCCATAGTAAAAAAATAAAAACAAGAAAGAGAAAGCTTAAAGGGTTGTTCTCCTTGCTATTTTCAAGCAATTTTCAGTTTTCGAAAACACTGAAAAATGGGCTTATTTACCTATTTTTTTAAACGAATTTTCAAAAAACGAGTTTAAAATTTACAAAGAAAACGGAAAACGTTAAAAAAGTTGTTTTGACTGTTTTCAGTTAAAATCAAGTCAAAACTTCATTTCTTATTTTTGAAAACAATTTTTCAAAATGACAAAAAAACGTGTTTTCAGCAATCTCAAAATGAACACTAAAAATGAATTCAAAACTAAAGACTAAAAACCGAAATACGAAGAGAACAACCCCTAAATTTTGCTGGCTCGCTTCGTTTAGCATAGTCTCTATATCTAAACTAATCTCTTTATAATATCTATTTTTTCTTGTCACGTCAATTAGACAGTTCCACTTAAGTTGCATTAGAGAGGAATCTCTGTAGATAATTTTTTGCTTATGCGATCGATATTAAATTGGAGAATGGAGATGATCTTATTGGGGGTACCAAAAATGATATAAAATGGGTTTTTGTAATCAAATTGAAAGAAACAAGGAAGTAGAATGACTTCCAATTAAAATTACATGGAATAGAAGTGGGGTACCAGAAATGACAAAAATGGGCTTCTTTGAAGTCATCAAGAAGAATCAGTGATTGGAAGATTGGAACGCTTTTATGCGGATATTGTTAGTTAAAATGACATTTATGCCCATGTAAAACTGGGGAGCGTGATGGACACTCTCCTATAAGAGTGCAGAATTGTCTAGCATTTGGGGACCATCATTTTTAGAATAATGACTTTTTATCTTCCGTCCCCACCAAATAAACTAGAAATTTTTATTCATTTTCACTTTTTTTTATATCTATAATAGTGACAATGTTTTAAAAGTTCTTACTTATTTTTATCGATAGCCTCATTTTCTGCTGCTCAAGAAAACATCGGATCTATACCCTAGTTAAATCGTTCGTGTATCTTTCCGATCTTCTATTGTACAGTTCTTCATTTTCCTCACATCGAGAGTCCGAAAGCAGGGATTGAGAGATCGCAAATATTTATGTATTAGTCTTTATAAATACATTATAAAAGTAGAAGTGTCGAACTGGTTGTCACATAAAAAATCGATCTATTTGACAATAGGTTAGACATTTATGGTCGGGTGGTGCTAGTGATACATCACCACTTACACAAGGGTGTCCATAATGTACACCCGACGCCCTCCTATTGGTGGCGTGCCGGGTCCCACTGACACCCCACCAATAATAGGGCGCCGGATGTCCATTATGGACTCTCTTGTGTAAGTGGTGATGTACCACTAGAATAATTCTTTATGGTCAGTCACGTTCTAAGCTCTGCTTAAGTTTTCGATTGAGATTCAACTTAAACATTGTAGAATCTTACATTTAGCCCTTGCTTAAATTATTTGAAAATTATTTTTTATTACTATTATTTTCAATTATACATCCCCAAAAAAAATCAAATTATGGAATAATCAATTTCACACGAGATTAAAATTTCAAATTTTTTATAGCAACAAACACACATGAGAGAGGGAGGGAGAGAGAGAGAGAGACGTGCAGGCGTGCAGCCAACTATAGAGCAAAAATGCAGAAGTCCAAGCTTGTTTATATACGTTTTGACGTTGACATCTTACCCTTTAAAGACAATAATTGTTATTTAAATAAGAGATTTTAATATTTTGTTAATTAATTAGTAGACTTTAATTATTTTAAAGCTTCACTGCTCTAATCGAATCGAATGTCTACCTTCTCACATTAAGAGGGTGTTTGGTGTAAATTAAAATCAGATTTGAAGTGAATTGTGATAGAAGTTTTTTAAATATGTGGTTGAAAATATGTGGGATCCATGAAATGTGTGGTTGATATTAACTGTTTGACTTTGACTTCGATTAAAATCAGATTAAAATATCGACCAAACAGGTCCTAAAAACCCAATAAAAATTATAAGTTTCATTGATTAAATTAATATTTGACTTTAATCTTAACGTTTTATCTATTTTTTAAGCTATTCCAAACAAGCATTAAGATTAACTTAAAAGAAGAGCTAAATAGCTAAACATTTAGGGCCCGTTCGGTAGAGATTAAAATTGAAAAATTAGTCATTATTGTTGACTTTTATTAGACGAGTGGGACCCAATAAAGACTATATTTTCATTTTTAATTAGATTTTAATCCCTACTGAACGGGACCTTATTTTTTTGGTTATTCATAAAATCTTATACCGTTTAAGTACAAAAATATTTTAAAAAAATTAGATAATTCTTAACGAAATTGTATTTTGAGATGAAGTTTCAAAACTCAATATGATATTAAATTCTAAAATACTCAAACGGGCAATTAATATATCTAAATCTAACATATACGAAAAATAACAATTATTATATAATCGTTTTGATTGCTTCTCTTAATTAAATTGGTTTTCTAAGATAAATTTTCAAAAGAATTTGAATATTTCTTTAATTAAAAAGATGAAACAGTAAAAAGAGAGAAGTACTGCTTTATTTTTGGCTAATAGTGAAAAGCTAAAGCTATTATATACCTACTTTATCAATAGTTTAATACTCTTAACAAAAAAATAAAAATTGAAGCAAATATCAAAACCTAATCATTCCTACGTTTCAATTATCCATTCAATCTTGTAATCTACGGATTCTACTCATTATTAAATATTATAGTTGTACAACTTGAAAGGAGTAACATTATAATCCGTAGCAGGGGAATCAGAGCTCGAAATGAGTAAAACCTAATTTAACTATAGCTCGCGCAGGCAAAGGACCTCACGAGCCTACACCTCCCTCCGCTACTGATTATGATGATTACATAAATTTAGAGATGTCAATGGGCTGATTCGAGCCGTGAGCCCACAAGTTTTTTTAAATTTTTCACGAGCCCACGAGCCGAGCAAGGCTCGGCTTGTTGAGCTCGCGAGCGGCTCGTTGCTCATATTTTCACGAGCTGACGAGCCGTTCGGCCCGTTTGACATCTCTATACATAATGTTTGTACACTTGCATACACACAATGTTTACAAAAGAGTTAACGTAGTCGGAAGAAAATGAAGAATCACTTATACCCTAATGACATAATGACCTTTGGTGAAGAATTACTCGTAACTCGACGACATACATTACCTTTCTTGGTTGGACTAACCAATCAATCATTTCCAACTTGGTAGAGCAAGTCTCTCCTACTTGGGAGGGGAGTGTCGTTCACCAAGGGCTTCGATCGTCGGCTCCTTTATAATCACGTCATCAACTTCATGGACCTTTCGATACTGAACAAGCGTCAACTCCCATACGTGCTAAGAAAATAGATCGAGTAATATGATTCTCTAGTCAACAAAAATGGTATTACTAATTTGTCATCATTTATAATATAATAAATAAAAGTAATAAAGAAGTATTTTAAAATATACGTATATATAATGCACGCATGCTGAGGTTGGTCTCCTATGCCCGTTAGTTGCTTCCTCCACAAGGTTGGTTGATTACTAGTTTATTTATGTCATTTAAATGATATGTCATAATTGATTTGCTGATAATAAATACTTTAGTTTTTAATTATATTATTTTTATTTCAACTTTTATAAAGATATGTTTCGCGAATAACATTAAAAAACTGAAGACAGTGATATTTAATTTTCGAATATTATTATTTATTAATTAAGTTCAATAAGATATAAACATGGCATAAATATAATAATCTATATTGTTCTATTTTTTCATTATAATTTTATAATTATAAAGAGTAAATGAAAAAATAATCACAAAAATCGTAATAATAATGTCGATAATGAGATATTTACACATCTTTGATAATCATAATAGTGGGACACATTCTAAATGATAGAATTTAAGTATGTTTAGTATGGCAAATTGAATAAAATTAACAATCATTATAAAGAGGAATTGGGAAAGATTTTTACTAGAAAACTTATCAGATTTTTTGTAGAATGTGTGGTTAAAAGATAGGGGAAAAAATTTTGATTTTACGTGCAAAATATTCTATTGTATAAATGTATGATTGCAAATGAGTATGAAAAATAAAAAAAATTATTTTAATAGCGGTCAAACAATGACTAAATTATTACAGCTTTGAGAACAACTTTTATCAATTTGTAACGTTGGATTCATTTTTTTTAAAAAAGCCCATTAGTTTACATTCATTTGATAAGTTATAAGATAAAAAGTCATTTTTTAATGACTCGATTATTTCATCATCGTATTATTGTGCAGTTTCAATCTCTTCTACCATTTTTCTATAGAATAATGTTATTTATTATTATGATAATGAGATATCGTTGATAGTGATGACAAAAAAACCTGCCACATCCTGCCCCGGCGTTGGCTTGTCCCAAATGGGGGCAAAAAAAACCCGTCCCGATGGGTTGGTGGGGCGAGGCCTCCCCTCCCCGCCCCGAAGTGCCCCAAACCAGCCCCGTGAAGAATAAAAAAAATAATTAACTATAAATTTTAAAAAAACATTTAATTGTAAGTTTTTGAAAAATAAATAAAGAAATAAATGGGGCAAGTTCGCACCCCGAACCTGCCCCGCCCCATCTAAGGTGGGGCGGGGTGAGGTGGGGGAGTAGTGGGGCGGGTGGGTGGGGGTGCCCCGCCCCGTTGCCATCTCTAATCGGTGATGTAACAGTTTATATGGGATAATGAGATTAGACAGTTCAATTTTTATGTGAGAGGAAGGAGAAAGAGAGAGAAATGTGAGGAATAATAGATTGTCACATCACTGATATTTTAACATCATAATGATAAATAACATTACTCTTTTCTCCAAGGCCGCTAGATTTGCATGACCTGGAGTATGATTGGACAAAAGTCTCGAACAGAACCGGACCGAATCGAGTGGTTCTTCATAAGTTAAATACCCAAAACGGGTATCCGAATTGAGAACCGATGGGCTTAGGTCAATCCTCGGTTCTAGACCGAAGAATCGAATCTAAATAATTTTTTTTAAATTTTTTATATTGAATTAATTAAATTATTTTAATTTTTTTTAAACAAATTAGCAAAATTAATCCAGCCAATTAGTTTTTTGTAAGGGAAATTACAAAAAATCATGTGTATAGTTTACATCAATTCAAAAATCAGGTTGAAAGTTTAATTATTTAAAAATTAAATATTTTATTTTACATATCAAACCCTAAAATAATTCTTTCTCTCAACTCTCTCGCCATTTCTCTCAACCGCCTGCCGCCTCCACCTTCTTTCTCACTCCTTCCCCTCCCACTCCCACTCCCACTCCCACTCCCACTCTCTCCCTCATCTCTCTGTGTCCAATGCTGCCGGTAGCAGCAATGTTGCCACCGTTCAAAGCAGCGTGAAGCTGGTAGTTTCTATTATTAGAGGCTTTGCAAGATGATAATCTTTAACTCTGTTGAGGACAAGGCTATCAGCTTTGTTGTTTATCCTTTTGAATTTGGCATTTATGCCCTTGATTTTGTGAGCCATCTTCCGTTGAAATGTCAAAGTGGTAGTAGCACAGATTTTCTTCAGAGGCTACCTCAATGGAAAAGTCACAGCTTCCATATTTTTCTGCTTTGGAATTTGTGGTGTGTGATTTTGATTGATTTCAGGGAGGCAGGGAGGGGAAGAGAGAGAGGAGTTTGTGGGGTAAATGATTTTTTTTCTGTGTTTAAGAAATGTACACAAATTGAATAATATGTGACCTTAAAATCGGTAATCTGTTATTAAAAATATAATCCGTGGCCAACCATTTTTTATCTGTGACCTAAAAATTATTTAGTCTGTGACCGTAAAAAAAATCTGTGACTAGTTAATTTGGAAATCTATAACTGTGTAACCTATAAATTTTGATATGTGACCAATTAATTTTGAAATATGTGATCAACGAATTAATTATAACTTATAAAATTTTTGATCCGTGACCGTCGGAATAATTGTCAGAATTGGAGCAATCGCTGGAACAGTTGTCAGAATTACCGCAGGAACGATCGTTGGAGAAGAGTGGTGGTCGAAACGGTCGTCGGAATAGTCCCCGGAACAATAGGGGTGATGGAGGTGGGGTGAGTTAATTATATTATATTAGAATTAAATATTTAATAATTAATTAATAAAAATACTTTTAATTAATAAATAAATACCTGAATTTTGCATTTTAAAACTTGACACCT
>CAIGRS010075482.1:0-10756 GCA_903798395.1 Fraxinus floribunda | reverse complement strand
CATATTTCTTATATCAATCACTATTCTAAAAATTCTTTCTACTAAAAATGGGTTTCAAACAGGGGCTACACATATCTCGTATTTCTATAATAGTTTAAATTTTGTCGTGAGCTATTTTTTAATTTTATCTAATTATACCGGTGGGGTGCAATCTTACATCACAAAAATGTGATAGCAAATCATTTTGACCCGTTCACATTCAAGTGTTAGATTAATCTTTGGGTGGACTAAAAAATGAGAAATCTTACGTAATTAGAGCGTAATATTGATCAACTTAGGCATTTGAATTTTGGAAAAAGTTGCAGCAACGATCCCTACCCTTTTCAATTTTTATTGACTTTATCTTAACCTTCAATTTGAAAACAACAACTACCCCACCCCACCCCACCCCACCCCACCCCACCCCACCCAACCCACACCTTCTTCCCCCCAAATCAAACAATAATCCAAACTCATTGTAGTCGTCTATATCGCGGGACTACCACCATCTCCCCCCACCATTCCATCATCAAACCCTCGTCGATTTCGTTCTCCCAACCATCCATAGAAGTCCCTGTAAATCCAACCCATAATTAAACATTTCGAAGTCTTGAAAACCCAACTCAACTCTATCTTTTGATTTGATGATGTTCCACCATGAATATGCTTGCCTAGAGTGGGTAAGACCATCGACAGTGAGGCACGACCATGAGTGTGATCATTGGTGGCAATTTGAGGGGTTAAGTCGTGCGACTCCTTTGGTTTTTATTAAATTATTTTCTGGTTTTTCAAATTCGACGATCCTTTCTAGAACCTGATTTTCAATTTATTTTTTTTTTTTTGTTTTTTTAGTTTTGAGGTTCGATGGTTTTTCTTTCCGCCATGTTTTGGGTTCTTCCTCTTTGCAATGAAAAAGTCGGGATTGATGGTCTGATGGTTATGGTGGCGGTGGTTTACGATGAGATAGGTGGTTGTAGCTAGTTGGGGGCTAGGGGTTGAGGGTGAGGTAAGGTAAAGAAAATAACCTTTTTGATTTATTTTTTATTTTTTAAATTTAATTATCCCTTATCATATAACTGTATTTGTATTCCAAAAAATATAAATCTGTCATCGTATGGACGAAATGCACCTGTTTAAAACGATCAAAATATCAATTTTTCGCAAAATCTTGGTCAACTAACAGTAAAATGGACATCAGATGCATATTTATAAAAGATTAGGGACCTTCGCAAGCACAAATTGAAAGTTATGATAAAATTTATAAAATTGAAAATGTTAAGAACCGTTGTTACAATTTTCCCATTATGTATTCTTTAGAAGAAGTAATTTGTTACTTACATCTCTAAACTATAAGTTTAGTACACAATATTAAGTCCCTTTTTGGTTTGACTAAAAATCATATATTTACTAGATTTTGATAAAAATTAATAAATTGTGTGCTTAAAAAGTTGATAAAAATGAATCTCATAAAATATGCTGTTAAAAAAAAATTTAAAAATTATTTACCCCTATTTGGTTGCAATTATTTATTAAAAAATGTTTTGAAAATTTTGAATTTACATACAGAATATTTTATTGTGCAAATGTGTGATTAAAAATGAGTATGTATAAAAAAGAATTTTAATTTAAAAGTCATTAAACATGGGCTAAACACATTCCAACATAAAAAAAAAAAAAAAAAATCTAAAATTTTGTCCATCTCATCTAATATTGTTGCCAACTATTAGTTGGAAAAAATACACGATTATCTCAATCCGGTTACATTATATGTACATTATAACTTATAAATTTGTTTGTCAATGAATGATGTGACGAAATTTGATTTGATCAAAATCTTATCAACCACATAAAAAATTTATTCACTTTCTTTTTGACACCTTATCAATTTGTAAAAAAAATATGTAAATGATGATGTACAATAAACATTTTTCATCCCAAATTTCTATCCAGATTATAGTTAGCTCATGTTTGATGTACATTAAAATTTCATTATCATTTTTCTATTAATTTTCAACCACACGTTTTTCAATAAAATAATATTTTTCATCACATCAATAACTTTTCTTTCTTTTTCAACCACACATTCGTTATCAATCTATTATTTCAAAATATATTCTTCCAAAATAATGTGTCCCAAACACAATGAATCGAAAATTACCTATAAAGTGAGGATTTTAAATGCATGCATTTAGTTGAGTTGGGTCACTGTTTATTATTAATATTAGTAGAGGTACCATGCTTGTTGATGAAACAGTCATTGATTTGGACATCATTGAAACTTACCGCTATTGTCAGGTTAAGCCCCCGTTTGTTGCACATTATTTTTTTTATTCTTATTTTTCTACTCATTTTCAACCACACATTCTTCAATAAAATAATATTTTACATCACATCAATAGTCTTTCCTTCTTTTTCAACCACATATTTCTCATCACATCACTTCAAAAAAATGCATTCTCTCATTTTAATGTACACCAAACACACTTTAGTATCGTAATCTTCTAAAATACATTTTGGCCATCTTCGTCTTGCCGATATACCATTTAGAATTTTAATTTGGGTAATTGGCGCAAAACGTCCCTACCTATGACGAGTTTTGTGGAAAACGTCCCTACGTTTGATTTTTTGGTGCAGAACGTTCCTACCTTTGCATTTTCTTGTGCAAAACGTCCTTTTGACCATTNTTTTTTTTTTTTTAACTTTTTAACTACAAATTCTGTAGAAAAAAGTTACTACTACAAAATTTATTTTTAAAAAAAAAAAAATGAACTCAAAAAATTCTAAATTATGCCCATATTTGATACACATTCTTTAAAAAAATTATTTTTTCAAAATTCATTTTCAATCATACATTTTTTAATAAAATAATATTACACACAAATTCAAAATTTTTCCTTATTTTTTAACTAAATATTTTTCACCACACCACACCACACCACACATTTTCTTCACCATAATGTGCATGAAACGCAACCTAAATATTAGGAGGGCCTAAGCGTCCAAAATAGAAAGGGGACTAAAATGTTGAGCAAAGCTAAACGTATCAGGACGTTTTACACGTCTGGCTATGTGAGGGGCCCACCATAAATATAATAATTCTGCCCCTCCCAACTATTGTGAGGGGGCAGTGGGCCAGGTAACCGGGCGCCCGGGTCAATGTCGTAACCAGGGGCTTTCCTCGTCGAGTCCTGCCAGTTTACGTATAATTCTCTTCCCAGTGATGTAACTCACACCCACTCCACATATAGATTCATAGATATACACATGAACGAAAACACATGTGCATATAAAGTTCTAATGGGATTTCGATAATAGAATGTGGTTGAAAAAAATTGGAATTGAGCTCTGACTTGAAATCTCTGGATTTTTATTGATTGTTCGGGTTTTCTTCTAAAATGGCGGTTAATTCAAGCGAAGAGGTGAGATTCTTTGTTTTCTTAACATGGGTTTCTTGTCATTCATTTTTTTTTTTTTTTGGTTATTTGAAGCTTGATTCTGTGATTTACTAATTGTGGGGTTCTGAATTTACTTTCTTGCCATGTAGATTTTCTGCTTAATTTGCTGAACTTTTGGCGATTCAGTGTGTTTTCTTTTATTTTCTCGAGTTCAACTCTTGAATTTATAGTTTTTTAATGGAATTTTTCTATTTTTAGTTGTCCAGCAATCAACATTGCACTTCCTTTGTCGCATTTCTTTTTCGTTTATCCCAAAATTATGGGAATTTCCTTGTTGATGGATAGTGATTTTTTAGTTTTCTAATATTCCCATGTTTAATTTGTCTTGGTATGGACAAAAATGAACTACTTTTATTTAAATCATTATTTACTGTAGGGCAAATTAGAAACAAATCTAAGAAAAATTATATTTCCAACCATATTAATTATATTTTCTTAATCTGTGTGAAAATGGAAGAAAGTCTAGGAGGAGTTAAGAAAATTTACTACAGCAGCTTTGTTTTTCTGACTTGAAACAAGATTTTCAATGATGTCTTTCAAAAATAAGAAAAGCAAATTTTCAAGAATAACCGAAAATTACGGGATTTTCAAGCTTAAAAATTCTTGGTAAAAATATAATGATGCTAATATTTCTTGAGTTATGCTTAAAACGTAAAAGATACTAGTATTTAAAAGTAATATAGGACTGATTTTTTTTTTTTTTCCTTCTTTTGGAAGAAACCTCTCGTTTGGGAAATATTTTGACTGGAGAAAAATGAAGCAGAAGTGGTAGTTAATAAACTTATTTTAGCTTCCTATATACGGGAGCTTTATATATCATCCACAAACTTGATTGGATTCACATTTCTGAATCCCAGGTTTTATATCATTTCTTGTTTAGTTTATTGCATTTTCTTCAGGGGATCCTAATAATTTAATGTGAAGTATCATATCAGAAGAAATCTAACTACTACTCAGATGCAAAATTGATGTATGTGTTTGTCCTTGACTGTCAAGGATATATCTTTATAATGAATTTGATGATAAAAAAAATCAATTGATGATATTTCAGCGAAATATTTCTCGGAAAAAATATGAACTCAATTACTCAAATTGACAGAAGAAATGCGTTAGCATCATACTTTAACCTTCTTCATACATTTGAATGCTTGTGTAACATAATATATCTTGTGGATGTATAGAAACCTTATGAAAATGTTTTTCAAGAATATATATAGGGCTTGTTTGAGCCCCATTTTCTTAAAAAAAAATTCATTTTTAATAGTATTATGATGAAGAATGTGTAGTTAAAAAATAAGGAAAAGTTTTTGGTTTACGTGTAATATTATTTTATTGAAGAATGTGATTAAAATGGAATCAAATCACTGATTAAGAATACATTTTGACGGAAAAAATGGGGCTAAAAAAAGGGCATAAATTTGTTCGTATCTAATAAATCTTGATTTCTACATTTGAGGCATGAAATTTTCTTTGTATTCTAAAAGGGGCAACCCTCAAAATTCTCAAGACATTTTGATAAAAAAAAAATAACAATAATTCATCTTACAGAAATCTAAATGCGTGAAGTGTTTATTGGCAAATTAGGGTTTTGGTCTGTAGTTGTTAGATAGTTGCTACGAATTCCACTTATTGAACAATATTTCTCCACAATGGGTCTCAATTACACTTTTCTATATAACTAGTTTTGTGCCCGTGCAATGCATGGGTTGTGTTATTTTGAAGGTAATGTTAGTGTTTTAAATATGTTAAATTATCGTAAATTATATCTAGAATGTTAGATTTGGACAATTTAAATTATCCCAGTAAATGCAATGCTCCCGGCGGGGATCGACCTACCCGGTCAAGTTGAGTGTGTATTAGCGTCGTTAGACAAAGAAATATGTCCACAGTCCATTTGACTTTCTGAGTATGTCTAGTATCCAACAAAAGTCCCACGGGACAAGGATTCAAAAAATGAATATCACCACTGGACACGATGTTATTCATGTCATATGTTGAGTCGGAGATTTTAAAATCGGCGATCGTGATCGCCGGAAACCATAAGGAAGTTGTCGTCTCTGAGTAGAATTGAATTGAAGAACCCTCCGGACTTGTTTCTTACCTACGGTCCTTGAAGTACCTCCGGTCCACTTCCTCTTCTTCGAGGAATCCATCACATCACGTCTGCGATGGCTTTCAATAAAAATTTATAGACGGGGAGCGTCATAAAGACGTCCAATTCAAATTTGGACGTAGGATCACTGCGCATACTTTTAATTTAAATTTTAACGGCCGGATTGGCCTCATTCTACAATTGAACCAAGTGGTCCAATCATATGATGACATGTTGAGGCAGCGGAAAACCATGTAATATTATATATGGTTTTCCGCTAGTACACCATATCATACCGCCAGCGCTATTCTAATTTCAATAATTGAATTTTATTCCTGGTGATCCCATATGTCTCAATTTAAAATTTTAATGTTGGGCGGGATAATTGATAATTCAAATTAAAGTTAGTATGATATGGCGTCAAAGAAATCACTCTCTATATATAGAACGTCATTTCCCAATAAATGTAGCCCAGGTTTGAGTGCACCAGTGCAAATTGCCCCATTCCGAATTCCGCCGTTCTCTGAAATTTGTATCAATCTCAACACGAAACATGAGTTCGTCCAGTTCTTCAACTAATTCTCGTGTAAATGCCGGAAGTATTTTTTTAACATATCCTAAATGTCCAATTTCGAAGGAAATCGTCTTACACAAAATTAAACAATTTCAGTTCCCAATTAGTTGTTCATTCGTTAGGGTTTCAAAAGAAATTCATCAAGATGGCGAAAGTCATTTACATTGTCTAATACAGTTCAACGGCAAATATAATTACCGGAATAACAGATTCTTTGATATCATAGATGAGTCATCGGAAATTAGTTATCATCCAAATATACAAGCAGCGAGATCAGCAAAAGACGTTGCCGAATATATTGCTAAAGATGGCGACTTCATAGACGATGGTGAATTCCGACCAAATGGCCGGAAACGTAAATCCGAGGATCCAGAGAAGGAATTATATTTTAAAGTTATCGAAGCAACTTCGAGAGACGAAGCAGAATCTCTGATTAAAAGGAACGATCCATTGAGATGGGTTATGCAGAGCAACAACGTTCATTCATACATGAACAGAGCGTTTCCTTAAAAAGAAGAAGCGTACAGTTGTAACAAAAATCCAAATTCATTTGATGTAACCGATGAATTCTTGTTATGGGCCAAAACAAATATATGTGAACAGTCTACAAGACCCAAACGACCCATTAGCATTATTATTGAGGGACATTCAAGAATCGGTAAAACAGTTTAGGCACGTTCGTTAGGCCCACACAATTACATAATGGGCTTTATGGATTTAAATTCGAAAACATTCTCAAACGACGCATGGTATAACGTCATTGACGACGTACCTCCAGCTTATTTAATTAAAAAACATTATCAACAGTTCCTAGGCGCACAGCGCAACGACAGTCTAATGCAAAGTACGACAAACTGGTTCAAATTAAAGGAGGGATTCAATGTATCGTACTTTGCAATCCCGGACCAGATTTGTTCTATAAAGCATTCTTGGATTAGATTCAAATTCATATTGGAAATCTTAGACCTTACAAAATGCAGAATTCCACTTCGACACCCCCTTCTATAGGATTCAAGCACCATCACTGCAAGAAGAAGAAACTTCTAACTAAGGAAGTTAGACGCATATCGTTATACTGCGGCTGTGTCATTTTGCAAAGATTAGACTGCAATCATAACCACTTCATACACTGGCAGCAACATGGACAAGTGGGACGAGTGGATGATCAAATTCCAAACCGGGGAATACATATGGAAAGTAAACAACTCAATTTAGATAAAAGTCCAACACTCTGGACGGACGATGAGCTATCCATCGAAGGAAACATACGAAATACACATGAGGTTCAACTACAACATCAGGAAAGCCCTGGGCTTACGCAGGGCTTGGTGGACTATCCGGGTTTGGACGATATTGAACTGCACGACGTCCAACCGAGAAATTTGGGAAAGGACTTCGGCAGCGTCATTGAACCGAAGTCTACATTTTAAATTATTTCAAATTTTAAATTCTTATGGTGTAATTTCAGTTTCTAATTCCTGCAAAGCTTTTATCCAAGTTATGGATGAATGGTCTAATGTAATTGAGTCTTGGAGTAAATTAAATGAATGGATAAATTTTATTTAATTTTCGTGTACATTCAAATACTCTTAAAGTACAATCGTTTCTGAAAAGACATTTTACAATAATATGAATGATGAGTCGTCGCAATCAAATAATAAGCTCCTTGCTGCATATCATTGACATTACCGGACGTAACGTCCTTGAACTTAGAAGTACTAGACAGCTTAAGATAAATATCAAACAGTCTCGATTTCATATAAGGAAAATATCCACGTTGTCTTTCGGTAATAGTTTCAGCAGTAACCATAGCACTGGAAGAAGCAACCTCGTCAACACCTCGGCCGATCAAAGAATACATTTTTTACGACATACAACAAACTTATCACCAGTAGATTGGTTTTTCATCCAATTCTCAGTAGATAGGTTGCCATTCCCCAATACCTGTAGCCCAGGTTTGACTGTGCCATTGCGATTTGCCTCATTCCGAATTTCACTGTTCTCTAAAATTCGTATTAATCTCAACACGAAACATGAGTTCGTCCAGTTCTTTCCCAGATATATTCAAAAACATTCTTGATGACTTACAACATATAGTAAAGATTAAATACTTCCACGACTATCCATACATGATGCATCAATTAATGATGCAAACAAGATTGATCACAAGATCAATACGATCATTCTGGTTGACAAGAGAGAAATCTTTTGTTTTATACAAGTATGAAGTAGTAGCTGAAATCGAATATTTCATTAGGCTGGACTCAGAAACAATTTCATATAACTTGCGAAGATCATGATCAAATTATTCATTAGAAGAGTTCATAAACTCTCTTAACGCATGAGGATATTACAACGGCATCATCTGAGAAGACATATGCACATCGTCGAACACATCCAAAGTTATGGGTTATGAGGTTATAAAATTCTTGGACGAGGCTGATCATGAGTTCGCCCACTTTCAAGTAATTGAACAAGCTCCATCCGCTGATTTTGCTATTCGATTTCCACAGTAGTTGTTAATGCATTGTATTGCATATATGAGCAGTACATGAAATTTACTTTACGTCTAATCATCCTTCAATATAATTTCAAATTTCATTTTAAATTAAAGGTGTACGGGCATTGATTTTAGAATACGAATCTTACAATATCAGACCTTTAATTCAAAATTAAAATTATTCATCTGAACAGATTGGACATAAAGAGATTTTCATATATTCAATTCGAATCTCACTTACATTATAAATTGATTCACAAATTACAAAAAACGCATATACAAAAAAAAAAATCATAAGTAATACAGTCGATGACGTTAAATTTTGAGACTATATTCAACAATCTTCCCAGCGACATGAGGTATCATGTGAAACAACTATACTGGGAAGATCACATACGGAACGAAGCACGATTTCATCGAGCAATGTCACTGATGAGGCTCATATATCCGTTCTAGTGTCCAGACAACGAATGTTTTGCATTTTGACGACGAGAACATGAAAACAAACATGCATCATCTCATCAAGAAAATAATCGATCATGTCGTAAGTGAAATATACACACTTTACGACAAGAAGATCGTATCCATAACAAGCGTCATAGAGTACTTGGAAGCTGATATAAAATATGATGTCAACGGCGAACCAATTCCTTACTACCATGAAATTGAACTTAAGTTACTCGATTTCGTAGACAATGAATTGTATATCATAGAGTTCATGCGGTATCCAATTAGAGATGAACTATGTATTTTTCATTTCAAATATCTTGTAGGAAAATATTTTCCATTACTGGATATGATATTACAATGTGAAAACCCAGTATATTAAAACAATGTAATGAACGTTACATTTCAATAAATTTTAAATTTTATTACAAAATACATTTACAATCATTCCTTTGTATCTAACTCACTTAGTAATCTACCCTGACTCTTACCCTTCTCATAAGCATGATGTACAACATCGGCTAACCGTCCACCGGACAAAGAACCAAGTAACGACTTGTCCTTCCGAGAACTCATCTGACTAATATTATCTTACGGATTAACATCAGAAGGCAACATATTAGTCATATCCGAAATGTTGCCAACACCAGTAATAGATCGCCGGGAGTCATGATAACTCAATCCAGCAATGGTAGATACGGCATCCACAGACAATCGGCGAGGATCCATATAACTTAAACATCGATTCAACGTAAAATTCATATTAGTAGGTCCGACATGATATACATCAACATCGTTATCACTGAACTGCTTTGACAATATCAATATAGTAGGGCTCCTGACGTCTATTTCATCTACCTTACGGAACGAACACATTTTAAGTTCGCCTTTCAAATTACAAAATTTCACACTAGTTTCAATGTTAGAATCTTCCAGTCGATAACACAGTTTCTAACGAAACTCCTTCTCGTGTCTCGAACTCCAGCTACTACCGTAATAAGTGATGTTACAATTACAAGTAACAGGGTATATGAATTCAGCTTGTCTTGAATCAGCCTGTTGAACACGATTGTCATGAACCTGAACTCTGACGGTTCCCTGAGCATTAATAGGACATTGTGCTCTATCGGCTATCAAACACCTATCTATACCCATGGCACGATGTTGTACGGTTTCGGACCAATCTCCATGAGCAGAAGCTTCAATCATTTTCGTCTTGTAATCTCGATCAGAAGTAAATTCCAATTACACCCTTCACCAACGAAAAAGCTTTTACTTTAGCAATCTCTACAAGGGCAAATTCGGAAAGCATAAACACATGGCTGTGAAATCATTCAAAGTTACTGTGGCGGAAATAGTTGACGTGACACAAAAAATGCATTATTTGTGGAAAAATGGTTCCCAAACGAAGGCTGAAATTTCAAATTGAGACATATGGGACCACCAGAAATAAAATTTAATTATTGAAATCAGAATAGCGCTAGCGGTATGACACGGTGTACTAGCGAAAAATCATATATAATATTACATGGTTTTCCGCTGCCTCCACGTGTCATCATATGATTGGACCACTTGGTCCAATTGCAGAATGAGGCCGATCCGGCAGTTAAAATTTAAATTAAAGGTATGCGCAGTGATCCTACGTCCAAATTTGAATTGGCGTCCTTTATCACGCTCCCCTTTCTATAAATTTTGATTGAAAGCCATCG
>CAIGRS010075455.1:0-13695 GCA_903798395.1 Fraxinus floribunda | reverse complement strand
CTGCTCCGATTCCGACAATTTTTTCGGCGGTCACAGTTCAAAAATTTTATAGGTCACAATTAATTAGTTGGTCACAGATTTCAAAATTAGTTGGTCACATATCAAAATTTATAGGTCACAATTTATTTGTCGGTCACAGATCCTTAAATTGATTTGTCACATATTATTAAATTTTGTTGATCACAGTTGAGTAACTGGTCACAGATTACCAAATATTTGATCACATACCATCAAAAATTACGACACATACCATCGTCACCAACACTACCACCACAACCACTTGCAACCAACCTCACCCATCACCACCGCCACAGCACTGCAACACTACCAACAACAAAGCTACTGCCACCCACGCAACGCCCACAGACCACCATCCACCCAACACCCATAGACAAACTAAAAACACAACCTAAAAATCCCACCACCTTCATTGCGCCACCGCCGCCTGATCCATCACCAGATCCAACATAATCACAGCTACCCAAACACCACCACAATCCCCATCCACCAACTAAAAACACAACACTACCATCCACGCAACGCCCACAGACCACCATCCACCCAACACTCACAGACCATCCACGCAACGCCTCGACGCTAGGCGTCGCTGCGACTGCTGCTGTGAATCGTAGCAGCGATTCAAATCGCGGCACTGCTCAATAAATTCTCGACGCTGCTAGGGAGGGGGAGGGAGGGGAGGAGAGGAGAAGCAGGTGGAGGCGCGAGCAATGGAGGCGACGGCCGATGGAGAGAGTGGAGAGAAATGGTGAAGATGGAGAGTTGAGAGATGGATTAGGATTTGGATAGATTTAGGGTTTAATATTTAAAATAAAATATCTGATTTTTGAATAATTAAATTTTCAATCTAATTTTTGAATGATGTAAATTATACACTTGATTTTTTATAATTTCCCTTAAATTTTGCAATTTGGTCCTTCGATGGGCCTGACGGCCCATAGGGTTAATTCCTCCTATATAAACAGAGAATTTAGCAATTGACACTCATAAAAATTCTCCCGGTGAAGTCTTTCTTGCAAGGGTAAAAATCATGGTACGCAGAAGGGTTGAAATCAAGAAAATCGAGGAAAAACCAAAGATGTATACAACTTTCACAAAAAGACGTCAAGGCCTCTTCAAGAAAACCAAAGTTCTTTGCACAATGTGCGAAGCTGAGGCGGCGGTTCTCACTTTTTCCAAGGCTGGAAACGCCTTTTTTTTCGGCCACCCTAGCGTGGAGTCCGTGTTGAATAGATACTTCACTGATCCTTCTTCTTCTCTGACTAAAAACGAAGATGAGAACGTGATGCATCCGACTTCTTCTTCTTCTCTTACGGGAAACGAATATGAGGTGGTGATGCCTCCAATGTCTGAGGCGGAGAAGAAGATTGTGGAGTTGATGGGGCAGGGAAGGGCATCATGGGATGTTGGCGTTCAGAATTTAGGGCTTCTTGAGCTTGATGAACTCGAGGCGGCGATTCAAGAAATAAAGTGCAAGGTGGTGGCACAATCAGGGGAGATTATAAGCAACGGCGAGGATCAGGACTAAATTTTCCCCGGGTTTGGTACGAAGTAGGGTAGTGCAAAGTACATTTTGTTATTATGTAGAATTAAAATACAGATTAGATCTTTCTGTTATTTGGATAGTTTACTTTATACTATAAAATTGTGGAGATTGTGTGATTGCGTATACAGGGTTATGATTTCGTCGTCTATGATTGAGTTGCTGTTGCAAAAACTTATGGATGAGTATTCTACCTCTGAACTGAATTCTATATGGTCAAAGAATCACTTTCGTGGTTGGTAACTTTTGCAAAGTCCATTTTGTTATAATTAAATTGCGAATTCCATTTATTTAATTGTTTTATAATTTGCTTTATATTGTAAGTTTACATGATTATGGAGAATAATTCTGTTAATTCGATTTTGGATAAATTGTCATTAATTGTATAAACTCCATCCTCTCTCGCTCAACGCTTCCATCAATCTCCTGATGCTGTGTTTTGAGTCGAGCCAAGAATAGTTGCACTGAGTTTCTTTTGCTGCATTACATCATAAAGATTAAGGCTTTACAGGTTGTGCCAAAATTGATTATGTACATATATTTCTTAGCTTCCTGTTTATAGCACTCTTTCTTGCACTGTTAAAAAAAATTGAATTGATAGAGAGCATGCTTGGCTAAGCTTAAATATTGTACAAGTTGTTGCTAATTAATTTCCGTACTTAAGTCACAAAAGTTACTTATTTACGTAATTTAAAATTTAATTCGTAATATGGGTAATTTTTTTAAGTTCAGCCAGACTTGTTCTAATCTTGGTTACCAAGAAACCCGACTGAACAGCTGTATATGAAAATTACGCTGCAGAATTTTATTATAAATAGATTTTTACTTGCTAACTTTTCTGCTAACATTTTGAGTCTGTAAATAATTTTTTACAAGAAAGTCTCTGGTATTTAATGCGACAAGGATCAAATACTGTGCTGCAGAATCACGTCATCTTCTATTTATTGACCTCTTCTGCAACGTATAATTTAGAGCCTGTTAGGTAGGGATTAAAATTGAAAAACTAGTCGTTATTGTTGACTTTTATTAGACGGGTGGACCCAATAACGACTATATTTTCAATTTTAATTGTTACCAAACAGGCTCTTAGTATTATGTAAAAAATCCAGGGGTATTGAATAGAAAATTTGAATCCAAATCTAAAGGTTCAAATAAGAACTCCATGCTTCCAATAGGAGAATTGGTTGTCGAAGCATTGGCTGATATTAGAACATCAATATCAGATTCTGATTATTGTAAATTATGAAATGCCCTAAAAGCTGTTCCTCTGGTAGAGCAAGTAATTTGATTCTGACAAGAATGAGAATAAGAGTCGAAGTGAATTTCATCAACAAAGAGTAGAGACTGGAAACATATGATTTTCTCCTTCTAGGCATGCAAATGTTGAGGGAAACGAGAAGAGAGATGGCTTCTCATCTTTATCCAAGTCCTCAGTGTCGACTCTATGATTTGCTTGGAAGTTTAGAGGCATTTGGTTCAGTTGTGGTGGTTGGATTCTTGTTTTTCAGATGATGCTGGCTGTGGAAATTCATTAGCAGAGTGGTTACACATATGCGTTCCTTTGTATGTGATTTTCAAACATGTTGTAGGATCATCATCAGATCTCTATGCTCGCTTTGTTGCCCAACAGTTTTGAAGATGATGGTAAGGACATCTATCGCAGCTTCTGCAAATATGAATGTACTTAGTAAAAAATTTGTTTAGATCACTTTGTAATTTTGTTCTGCGCGTGTGGGTGGACAGACATGTTTAACTAGTTAATGAGTGACTTTGGTGCTTTCTATGCAGAATATGGGTGCATTTGGCACACTATAGGGTATTAGGTGGATATTTACCTCCCAGAATGTCCTTCTGCCCCTACTTTTTCCAGTTATAACTGCCATCAGTTGGTCTTTGGAGTCCATTTTCAGAGTTAACTCTCACTAGTTCTGCATGTATGCAACTGTTATCTGCAATACGAGCCAATCAACAAATTTGGCAGAAAATGTCAGATGAAAATTCTATTACTAATTGCTAGGAAGTGTTAATTACAGAATGTGTCAGCTCAAGTAAATTTACCTCTTCTTTGTTGTATCTTTATGTCCCTGATTATTCCAGAAATTCTTGTCCAAATCCTCACCATGAGAACTTCCATTGACAGTTGTTGCTTCGACTTGTTCTGGAGTTCCACTTGACTTGAGAATCAACAGACTTTTCATAAGAAGATAATATCCTTTGCAGAAGAAAATCCCGAGCTTCACAAGTGACGTCAAGTACAAATAAAATAAAGCTGCTTGGATTGCTCCATTCCTTGAGACAGTTTGTTGATCAGCGCCATATATTCCGATGTAAAAGTATTCTCCATTTCATATACTTGGTGGCTGTGATTGTATAGAGAGTAAAATTCGACATGTAAATGCTAGTTCACAGTTCACTTCAACTGCAGAAACATCAGAAGTTTGTGAAATGCCCTCCTTAACCTTCTATCTGTCCTAGAATGACGTCTGGACCTGTCCTCTTCGTCTTAGATTGATCTTACGCTTGCATGGAAACCGTAAAACGCTTATACTACGAACTTTTTATCAAGCAAACTATGAGAACAAATGGCAGACGTAATATAAATACACCTTCTAGAAAATGAGGCCATCTGAATATAAATACACCTTTTAGGATTGATAGGGAACAAAAAGGGATGTGGAAAGGGAATGGGAGAGTTGATTTTTTGACTGAGAAACAGAGTTTGCAAATACTAACCAATTCAAATCTCACCAAAACCTCCCTAGTAAACTGTGGACAGAGTTGGAGATCGTCGACTCTAATGCTTTATCTAGTGCACTACTTTATACCAAACATGTCCAATGTGTATGACTTTCTAAACATTAAAAACTTTAGAGCATCCCGTGGAACCACAACTTATAATCTACAAAAAGTTTTACCAGACATGCAATTAAATCATATTCACTGAGATTATGTACAAATTCATCCCCTTTATATTTTGGGTGGGAAGTGATCATTGTGCGCTGGCAGAATGGAGAACTAAAGAATGGAAGGAGATATGAGATTTGTGTCTCTTTTGAGAGATCTCTTCGGATTAATCAAAGCTAAAAAGATAAGATTAAATGACTCGACTATAAGAGTATCACTTGTTAAAGTGGTATTAGATATGCTTGTTGTTACTCATATAAATAATCGTAAAATAAACGTACCATGTGGCAAGCTGACAAAATTCGCATATAGCAAGAGGATGTAACGACCCGATTCTAAGCGTGCCGAAGCGAACTCAACCCAAAAAGCTACTCATCCGATCCTCTTTTGCAGAGGCCCCCAATACGAACTCATCCCTGGCGAGGCGGTTAGTCAACCAACAGCAGACCTTATAAAATGATTGACAAGACAACACACTGTCAACGCCGCATCTATATACCTACGCAGTCAAATCCCTAGCACGTCAGAAAGGATATGGAGATCCTGGCATTAATGACTTGATTGATTGATTGACTGATTGATACCAACAGGGGTCGTTGGATCTACCACCATCGGACGGACCCCAATCACTCAAAATTCTATATAAAAAACCACACCCCGCACGTTAAAAGGGGGATGCAAGTTTATACTCTCAAAGTGAACATTAATACGCATATTAAGTATGACGAGCTTATACGTATCTCCATCAGCGGTTAATATATGGCGAGTCCTATCTCCATCAAATTAATTAATTATGACAAGTTCATAAATTATTATTAAGTATGACGAGCTCATACGCATCTCCATCAACGGTTAATATATGGCGAACTCATCTCTCCATCAAGTTAATTAGTTACGGCAAGTATGACGAGCTCATACATTATGATAGCAGGTTCGCAACACGATTATCTTAACAGAAATAAATTCATTTATATCGAAATATATAAGTACAAAAGGGAAGATGGGAGGGGGAAAGATCGATACACTTGTATAACTAAAGATTTATCCTAGGGAACAGCATCGCCCTGCTGGTTCTCCCCTTCGTGGGTATCGACCTTCTCCACCGAATCTTCGATCTCAGGGGCAAGAGTAGAAGGCTTGGCAGGGAAAAATTCCCCCTTCGCAATAGTTAAGTCCACTTGAGGATAGAGCTCGAACATCCTGTCGAAAACCTCGGAGTGGGCAACCCTTTTCCAATGAATCTCGAGCCCTTCATATTCTGCGGTCTCATGAAAATGGGCCATATAGTCGTGCACTACCGCCTCGTCGGCTTTCTTCAGCTGCTCCTCAAAGGTTGATGCCTCGGCCGTGAACTCGGCAACACGAGCCTTCAGCTCCCCTTTCTCCTTATTTACGACCTCCAAGGCTGACGAGGCAATTCTTTGAAGATTGTCGGAGTTCTCAACCCGCTTCATTAATGCGTTCACCTCAGCCTAACAAAGATGGGTCTCCTCCTTTAAGGCCTCATTTTCCTTCAAAAGTGCCTCCACCTTGGACATAGCCTCAGCGCTCTTCAATTTGGAAGCATCCGCCGCTTTGATAGCAGTGGGAGCCTCGGCTTTGGCCTTAATCATGGCAAATTCAGCATTTTGGGCTCGATTGTAATAATCTTGAACGAGCCCTTGCATCCGCTTTGCTTCCATTTGGGGCGTTGCTCATGAAACTTTGAGAACGAGCCTGCAAGATGAGTCCAACCTCCATCAGGTCAACCATATCACAAGTCTCGGCATACGAGGAGTACTTGTCAGTCCAATACTTGTAGCTAAGGCTCAGTGCCCCTTGGACCTCAACGGAGAGCATTTCCATAACTGCGGGGACGATCTCATCTAACCTCTCTCCCAAGAAATTCTAAGCCTCATCCTCACTGAGGACAGTTGTTTCAGCACCTTTCCTTTTTTTCTTAGTAGGTCGGCCCCTTCTTCGACTGACTCCTCGACCACCTTCAAAGCAGAAATAGGCTCAACAAGAATGGGACGAGTCAGCAATTCATCCAGCGTGGATTGGCGTTTGGGTGGGGGGAGGGGGCCCAACGTTCTTAGAAAGAACGAGTTTTCTCTTCGAAGGCTTGACCTCAGAAGCCTCACCCTCGCCTTTTTACTTCTCATTTTCTTTATCCTTTTTCCCCAATTTCGATGGAGGAGGTGGGGGGTTTGCCCTTGAGAGACGGACCAGCTTATCCATCTGGTTCTTATAAGCAGTCGAGCAGCTACTTAAAGGCTTCTTCCTTAGAGCCTCTCTGAGACTTCTCAGTTGGAAAAGGTTAGGTTTACATTTTCCTTGTTGTCATGCTGACCTGCAAACAAGGGAAGTTAGGGATGACCACGCTGAAAGGATCACATTAATGAAATTGAATCGGTTATTACCTTTTGTAGCCATTAATTGGTGGATGACGAATAGGGTCCGCTTGGCGACGACGCTCTTGAAATGTCTCCTCTCGATATGCAACGCATAAATCACCCTTATCGCAGCCCACTCAGATGGTTCGAGCCGGAACCGATTAACCGCAGCTGCAAGAGAAATGCCACATCAGTTCGGCGTTAGATACAGAAACAACATCATATGAGGAAGCAAATGAGGCTTGACTCACTATACTCATGATATTGGGTCGGCACGGTTATCTCTGGGACCACATCCCCTTCAAAAGTTTGCCAGCTACCCTTAACCCAAAACTAAGAAGACCTCCAGTTTTTTATGGACGTAGAGGTCCCCAAGACGAAGGGGAGTACCAGCCCCATAGATTCATACAATACCATTCCTTACAGTCACTACTCCCACTAGAGACTCAGGGCTGAAAAGAGTTTGAAAAACGTAGAGAGACATGTCTTCGCCAAGCGTACCTCCTTCCAAAGAAGAAGGGCCCATGCCAGGCACAAGTTGGGTTGGGGCTAGGTTATATTGTCTGAAGATAAACCTAAAAAACGGGTATAGGGGCAATCTCAACCCCCAGCCAAAATCGCCTCATTTATGGCCACCCACCCCTCCCTAGGGAAACGAGCCCTCTCTTCTTGAGTTGGAATGAGCATTTCTACATCATCAGAGATTCTATATGTCTCCCTAAAGATCTCTAATTCCCCCTCCTTTATGTCAGTAGGCCACAAAGAGGCCCCCCACCTAATGCTATTGTCAGTAGGGTCCTCGCAAGTCACCCTGGTACTATGGGAACCCCCCCAATTCCTCCACAATCGTCCCGGTAGGAATTATCGGAGGAATCCTAGCCTCTGCACAGATTAGAGCCATATCTACTTCGAAAGAGCCCTCATCAACACTCCTCTTTGACGTAGAAGCCATTAAAAGTCAAGAAGAAATAATAAGAACGCCTCGGTATGGGGAAAATACTTACACAAGCTCTAAAAACCTAAATCCCGGATGATCTAGAAGTAAAGAATGGCAACCAACCACCGCCAACTGCAAAGATAGTGGCTTCGGACGCAGGAAGGTTTCAAATACTTGGCTTTGCAGAATTTCAGAAAGTGGAAAAAGATTAAAAAGTGGATTTTCAACTCCTTATATAGGCTTGGCAGACGAATCCCCATCATCAGATGTTTCTATGGTTTAATCTAAGCCCTCAACCTGTAACCTCACCATGTACGTAGAAACTAAAAGGCGCCCATTTGGATTTAAATCGAGGACCCAGATTAATCCGTGTAACCCACGAATCCAAAATTCGTGTGCATCTGGGCAAAGGTGAAATACCGTCATCATTGCGCATTAAATGCGCAGGTCGCTCAAACCTTGGAAATGATTAGAATATCCAACTGTTGCTCATTGGGAACCAACACTTACCAAGTCACCTAAAAGGATCGGCGGGGAGCCCTAAAAATAAGTAGAAGCTCAGCCATTCAACAGAAGCACCTCGTTTCACGTTAGGAGGTCGTCTTGACACGGTTCGCCCACGTACAAAGGTTTCGCCTCCATATCTCGACATATCCACAGGGAACCGCCTTTATTGATGCAAGATGGGTCACTCCACGATGATTCGGTAAGGATGAAGGAACCCTCCTCGCCTCCATCGAACCTAAAACTCCAAGTCCAAGTATCATATAAATAATCATACATGACTTAGAGGACTGATGTTACTCATCTAAATAATCGTAAAATAAACGTGTCACATGGCAAGCTGACAAAATTTGCATATAACAAAAGGATGTAACGACCCGATTCTAAGCGTACCGAAGCGAATTCAACCCAAAGAGCTGCTCATCCGATTCCCTTTTGCAAAGACCCCCTGTACAAACCCATCTCTGGCGAGGCGCTTAGTCAACCAATAGCAGACCTTATGAAATTATTGACAAGACAATACACGCCTCTGCATACCTACGCAGTCAAATCCCAATGTCGGAAAGGATATGGAGATCCTGACATTAATAACTTGATTGACTGATTGATACCAACCAGGGCCGTTGGATCAACCACCATCAAACGGACCCCAATAACTCAAAGTTCTATATAAAAAACCACACCACGCACGTTAAAAGGGGGATGCAAGTTTATACTCTCAAAGTAAACATTGATTCTCTCTACTTTATTCCTTACGCCGACCCATTTTTTATCAACCAAATAATGACATTACAACTTGCCAAACGCTTCGAATCATTCTTTTCATTAATTCATCGATATAATTAGCAATTTGATTTGAGTATATTGCGATTTGACTTACAAAGACGTGAATTTCTAATTTTCTGTTGGCTACATCATTGGTCCATTTTTTGAGGTCAACACTCGTCTCATGTCTATTTATGCATAAAACAAACAAGCCTATAGGTTTTCATTTGGAGTTGCACGTACCAATTCGAATTCCAAATGAATCGTGTTTATTTCATATTCATGATTGTATTAAAAAGAATATAACATAAGTCAATAGTAAAAAAATCTTCAATACACGAAATTACTAATGTTATGAACTCATATTTCTTCAATTAAATATAACTTAAATGTCCTTATTTTCACTGTTAGAGTAAGAAATGGCCTAATCTTTGCATACATTGTGTTTTTAGGTGGGGCTGAGAGATAACAATTTTACCCTAATCGATAGAAATATGGGACGCGGGGTAGATAAAAACTAACATGACTGATCTAACTAGGGGTGTCCAAAAGTCCCAAACCGAATCGGACCGAACCGAATCGAACCGAGCGGTTCTTCACAAGTTAAATACCCGAACGGGTACCCTAATCGAGAACCAATTGGTATGGGTCGGGTCTCGGGTCTAAATGAAGAACCGAATGAGAACCGAAACTAAATAATTTTTTTATTTTATTTATTGAATTAATTAAATTATTTTATTTTTTTCTAAATAAATTAACAAATCAATTAATTAAATCAGATCATTTCATAATTTTAAGCTTTGGACCTCAATTTTTTAATATGGATCAGCGACATTTTAATATTAATATATATTTTTTGGTATTTGTATGCATTGAATTAATGTTATTCGACAACTAGTTATTTATATATTTTTGCATTGGGCTATGTTAATTTGTAAAAGTTACGAATGAAATGTTATTATTTATATTTACGTAGTGTTGCTATAAACGTTAAAAAATTTAATTATGGAACCGAACCGAACCCGAACGGTTCAACAATTATATTTGGACCCGACGGGTCCATTTATTAAATACTTGAAAATTTTAAAATCGAGCAGAATCGAACCGAACCGACCCACGAACAGCCCTAGACCTAACATACTGTGGTAGTAAATTCTTCCATTTTATTGAATATGAATATTTCAATGAGGATAACAAAAGGAATTCACAAAGTCAGACCTCAAAATTTTAATAAACACGCCTCTGAACTGATTCAGTGCAGCTCAATATCCCAGAAGGTACCATTGTATTCTGTGGGCTTTGTTCAAATTGTTACAAGGTTGATTAGGAGGGTGTTTGATATAAATTAAAATCAGATTTTAAGTGGATTGTGATAAAAGTTTTTGAAATGTGTGGTTGAAAAGATATGGAACACATGAAAGATATGATTGATATTGATTGTTTGACTTTGAATTAGATTAAAATCAGATTTTAATCCGACCGAAACAGACCCTATATATTTCAGGCATATGTAATGTAGAAATGAGGTATAAACTTGAAAAAAAAAATTTGGATTATTGCATGTGAAGGCAAAAGTACAGGACCCCCACAATGTCAGTCTTTGATTCAGAATTTGTTGAAAAATGGAAGCAGTGTGAGTCACTTTGTGTTGCTTCTTTATAACCTTAACTAGATAAAGTGGACTACTCAGAAGCCTATGAAATGTATCACATCATCTGAACACAAGGAATCTGCCTTTGTTTATTATTCATCCCTCAGCCTTTGTTTTGGTAATCGAGATGAGAGTACTGATTACTGGCTGTCCGGAGAACGGACCATAAGGAAAAACCCAACAAATGCTTATACATCATCGAGTAGATTTCCCGTTAAGAGGTCTTTGCTGATTTACGATGAGTATTCCGGTGGGGAAGGAATAATCTTGATGACACTTCGATACTTGAATTGATAAACTAATAGATGTGAAGGGAGAACTAAAGGAGTGGATATTTTTGAATGTTTTTAAAAATACTGATAGAATATATTGCTTGAGATGGGAAACAAGTTCTTATAGATCATTGTGTACAATCTTTAGTTGATACTTCTTGGCAACGTATGGCTTTGCATCCGTCTAACAGTGGAACCTTAGTCGGGCATTATGATAAGAACTGTAAGATGATTTTTTTTCGTCATTGATGTCATGTTTTCTTGTTGTGAAGCAAACATGATGCGAGAACTAGTTTACTTTTAATTCAAGTTTTTTTCCTTGGAATTTCATGGAAACAAGAGCCCTAATTTACATATCAGCTTTCGACCAAACTGCAGAAAAATAATACTTCCTATGACAGCTAAAATTTGGCGTAAATTGCCTTCTCCCCATCACACTAAGCAAGCTCTTGATTTTTCTCCACAATTCTAACCTCTTTTGAAGCTCTAAGCACATCAGCCTGGTAATCATGCAAAACAAAGCACAATAACTTATTAGTAAAAATCTTACTACAACATATAAATCATACTATGGTCGAACAAAAAAATAAAAAAAGAAAGAAACACGCACAACACACACTAAGATTTCGACATACATGAATCATATGTACTTACATAAAAGATATACTTATATAAATATTTAGAAATGTGACCTGTTCATTGGTGATTTCTACTGCAAATCCGTCGACAATGACCAATGAGAGGGTTTTCGTGTAGCTTCCGGGTTGGAGATTCTTTGCCAATAGCTCATCATGTTTCTTACTTAAGTACAAATCAAGCTCATTTTCTCCTTTTTTTGTTCTGTAAACCAAAAGGAATGCCAAGCATACTTCAGAATAGCGAGTTGTGTTGGCAAACAAATAACATATAAATGATGTTTAACAAAATAAGTAACTTAAAAGTACACGATCAAAACGTGTATTATCAAGAAAACTGGCCTGTTGGATCGAAGGCGCTCATATTCAGGATCATAATTCATGAACACAAAATGTAGCTCTCTCTTATTGCCCTCCATTGTTTAGAGCCCTCTTTTTCTTTTTGGAATTTTGGAGTTTCTTTGGGTTCAAATGCTCCACTTCAAGGTGGAAATTTATAGATATCAGGCTGTCATTTCTCTCTCTTTTTTCCTTTTTCCTTTCTATTTTGCTAAAAATTAAAAAAAAAAAATGTCATGAAAAGAAAGATCAGATATTTGCATGGCTGGTCAAAGTATTATTGATGAAATTTTAAATTCTTTTTTGTCTTTAATACCATCTAATAATACTCACGTGTGATCCCCATCTTAGGACAGGTCACGTCAAGACACTCAAAATTTTTATTGGATCATACTTATTGTACATCATGATCTATAAAGGATTACATAATGGCCATTTGGCCATCCCCTATTGAATGGGTGGTTGAGGGTTATGGATCATGTGATGTACAACAAGCATAATCCATTTTTATTTATATACTGTGTTTGAGTCACGTTATTTTGAAAAAATGTATTTTAAAATAATAGATTGATGGAAAATGTGGTTGAAAAAGAATGAAAAGTTATTGATGTGATAAAAAATATTATTTTATTGAAAAATGTGCAGTTTAAATGAGTAGAAAAATGATAATGAAAAATTAATGTGGCTCAAACAGAGTTTATATTATTGAGAAATGCTACACTTATTGATACACAACCCTCAACAAATTTGTATTTTATTATTAATTAAACGTGTCATTTTTGAAAAAAAAAATGTATTGACATACAAATAATGTGATGGTTTGTTCACTTATTTCAGATCCACGTGTCGACATATAAGCAATTAAAAGAGTTGGGTACACGTGTATGCAATGACACCTGTCAGACACTCATTGATGGGTTCTTATCTGGTTTTATGGACTTTGATTTCCTCTGATTCCCGTGACCCGCAGGTGACGTCTTCCATTCTGAACAATTCTTTGTGGGAGGTTTTCAATTATGGCACACATTAAATGTGTATTTGAGTTACATTGTTTGAGAAGAACGTATTTCGAAATGATAAATTGATAGAGAATGTGTGGTTAAAAAAAATTTATTGATGTGATAAAAAATATTATTTTATTATAAAATATGTGATTGAAAATGAGAATGAAAAAAATAATGTGGATCAAACATGGGTTAAATAAAATATTATGTACAACCAGAATAATACTTTCATAATTGGTCGGGTCAAATAGGCCTTTTAAATTTTTTTGTAGAAAAGTCTGTTTTACGCTTAATAAAACAAATTCTCATATATTGCATAGTATGTCCTTTCGTTTTAGAATAGGTTTAGGTTTGTCCTAAATTTCTTCTATTTTGAATTTTAAAATATAAATCTATTCTCTGATCTGATAAATTAGTATAATCTACGATACTTTATTCATATTCTTTTGTAAGTTTATTATATTCTTCATATAATATTTCTATATTCTCTAGTTGAAGATTAATATTTTTTTTTTTAACAATTTTTCTAATAAATTATCTAATCTTTCAATTGTATATCATGGCATATCAAACTATAAGTAGTAATACAAACATCATGAAACAATAATTTAACCATTACAATAATTCAAAACATTAAATTTAATCCCTGCGATTATTTAAGATCTTAGAAGAATTCATTCCAAATTAAACAAAAATAATAGTTTTACCTTAGTTTTGATCTAAGCCTTTATTCTTAAAACCGAATGAC
>CAIGRS010075401.1:0-10336 GCA_903798395.1 Fraxinus floribunda | reverse complement strand
TTTCAAATACATAAAAAAAAAAAAAAAAACTAATTAAATATAATAACTATACAGTAAAAAAAAATTTCAATCCACAAATTGAACTCACTCTATTTGAATAAAGAAGAAAAAATATATCTTAAAAAAAAATAATGAATTCAAGATACCAAAAAGGTACACTACAATCCAAGTTATGAATATATCAAGTTCAATTGCCACGTATATTAAAAAAGAAATTAAAAGATCACTTAAAATTGTAAATAATTCAAAAAAAGAAAAAAAAAAAAAAACTCGAACAGTAAACAATGAACACTTTGATTCATTAATTTACATCACAATCGAATGTGAACATTTTAATTCAGAAAAAACCCAAATTGCAAAAATTAACATGTACTAACCTCTAAAATGCAATAATTTGATATGACAGGAGATGTAAAAAAAGTAAAAGTCAGTCTTGATTTTTTAAGGTTAAAGTCTAAAGTTTTAGACTAATTACTACAAAATTAAGGTTTTAGATTTTTTTTTATCGAACTTATAAATTGTATATAAAAAAAAGTACAAAAATAATCGGTTCCACCCGGGTACCCACGATTTTGGTTCAATAACCAAGAACTGAAGACCTAGTCAATTATTAATTCTTGATTCCGGTTAAAATGCCATGTTCTACTATCCACTCAACTCATATAAAGTCGTATTATTCTCTACAGATGTTCATAGATTTTTAGTCTATGTTTGTCTACCATTATTCAATGAAAATGAGTTTTGGAATAATGAATTTTAGAAGAATGTATAGTTAAAAATAAGTTTGAGAAAAAAAAAAGTTTTGAAATGATGGTAGAAAAAAAAACGCTTAATTTTTGAATTTTTTCCATTCTTATTAGTTAAAAGTTCGATTTCACTCATACAATTATTAAAGGTTTTATATGACTTTAAGATAAAATTTGGCTTAATAGTAGAAACGTTTTCATGTACGATATACTATCCTACCTATGAAAAAACGCAGAAAACCACCTATTGGAAACATTTTGTTTGAAACCCCCCCCCCCCCCCCCCCCACCGCCCTTAAGATCCGTTAAATTAATCGTTAAAAACAGTAAAAAAAATGTCGAAATTAAAAAGAAATAATAGCAGTGAAGTACCTAATTTCTTAATTTTTTTGCAAGTTATATCCAAAATATTTTTTATGTACCGCTCACAATCCTAAATTTTTAAAACTTTATTTTCTTCTTCGCTCTACCCTTGGTTCATCTTCTTCCCGTCATACTTCATCGCACTCAAAAAAATTACCGAACTGAACAAAATTGCAGATATAATTTTGACAAAATCCTTAAAAAAACACAGCGAATACCTAAAAAAAAACATTCAAACATCTCCATCTGTATTTTATTGAATTTATCATTGAATTGCCGTTCACTGCCATTTCTTCTCTCTGCACAATTAAAGCAGGAATCAGATAGTGACGGGGAGAAAAATGACTAAATTATTAATTTTAAGAATGGCCAAACATGCTGTAACTCTATTGTATAGATGAAGAAAAGGATTAACGGGCACTAAAGCTGAATCCTTTAAAGCCTCTTTCCTATAATTGGTTGCCAAAATTCAGTCTCTTTAAAGAGAGGAAAAAATTGAGGTTCTAGGTATTCACTGGCTTTATCCGATAGAAATATACAAGACAGAGGAGGGAAAGTTATACAATACATTCACAAAAGAAGGTGGAACACGGCTGATACATATAGTCATACATTTAATACAATTCAAAATGATTTCCAACAACTATCCTACCTAACTCCACTCTTCCATACTTGGCTGCACAATGGACAGTTGCAGCACCTAACTTGCTTGAATTATAGTACATAACTTTAGCTAATATAAGTTACAAAGTATATGTGAAACAAATGATAACAAAAAACATTTTGGTTGACAACAAAAGTGTCACATATCACACGGTTCATCACTACTCCTTGACACTTTTGTTGGAAACACCAAGACATCCTCTTAGTGTTTCAAACCTCTCCTTAGGCAGTGCTTTAGTGAGATATCAACAACATGCTCTTCTGAACTGCAATGCCTCAATTCCACTTCTTTCCTCTATTGAGCTTCCCTTATGAAATGATACTTGATGTTTAAGTGTCTTGTCTTTCCGAACACAAGATTTTTCCCAATTGCTACAGCAGACTGATTGCCACAAAGAATGGTAGTTGCTTCGGTTTGTTGGTGCCTTAGATCCTTCAAAATTTTCCTTAACCATATTGATAGATTGGTTGCCTCTGTTGCTGCTATATACTCTGCTTCAGCAGTGGATTGTGCCACTATTTTTTGTTTGATAGAATTCCAGCAAACAAGGGTTGAACCAACATAAAAGGCATAGCCTGAAGTACTCTTCATGTCATTGGCAAAATCGACCCAATCACTATCAGTAAAACCTGTTAACAAAAAGTTTTTGACTTCCCAAAACTCATTCCAAAGTCCTCTGTTCCTCTGATGTACCTCAGCACCCTTTTTGCAGCTTGGAACTGAATCTCACTTGGCTCTTGCCTAAATCTAGACAGCAGGTTAACAACAAACATAAGATCTGGTCTTGTAGCTGTTAAGTAGAGCAAACATCCAACCAAGCTCCTATAGATCTTCTCATTTGTTTTCTTTTCACCATCATCCTTCATCACCTTTGAATTTTGAACTAAAGGAGTGTTAATTGATTTGGAATTCTCTCTATTGAACTTCTTAACACTTATTTGGCATACCTCTTTTTGGAACACAAAAATACCATCCTTTGTTTGATCTATTTCCATTCCAAGAAAGTATTTCATTTCTCCCAAGTCTATCATCTCAAAATCCTTCTTCAATTCATCCTTTACTTCTTCAATTAAGCCTGCATTGCTTCATGTGATTAGAAGGTCATCTACATACAGTGAAATGATAAGCAAATCCTCCTCCACTGGTTTGATATAGAGAGTTTGTTCATTAACACTCTTGCTGAAACCAAGGTTGCACAGATGATTGTCTATTTTACTCTACCAACTCCTTAGTGCCTGCTTCAAGTCATATAAGGCTTTCCTTAATAGATACACCTTATTATCTTTTCTTTCTTTGATGCCTTCAGGTTGTTGCCTTCAGGTTGTTCAATGAACATCTCTTCATTTAAATGCCCAATCAGGAAGGCATATTTAAAATCCAGCTGGTATATCTTCCATTCTGATTGAGCAGTCATTGCAAATAACAACCTTATTGTTTCAAGTCTGGTAACATGAACAAATGTATCAGTAAAATCAATGCATATTGTTGGGCATAGCCTTTCACAACTAGCCTAGTTTTGAACTTATTGATTGAACCACCAGCATTCAATTTTGTCTTGAATACCCATTTAACACCAATGACATTTTTGTTTCTTAGTCTGTCAACAAGTAACCAAGTGTCATTCTTTTCAATTGCCTTAAGCTCTTCCTTTATTGTGTCTATCCAATCTTAGGAATGACCTACTTCATTGAAGGTTGCTGGCTCCAGAATTGCTGCATTGCAGGTAGCATAAATGTCTTGAAATGATCTAGTTCTTATCACTTCATTTTTTGAATTTGATTCACCCTCAGCATCTTCAATTTGTGAAATCAGTCTTAGAGTATCAGGTTTATTCATAGAATTTGACTTCCAATTCCATGAAGAACTTTCATCAACTTTGACATCTCTGCTGCAAACTACCTTGTTGGTTTGAGGGTAGTAAACTCTGTAACCCTTAGCATTTTCACAATAACCAACTAAAGCTCCCGATTCAGCTTTCTAACTTAACTTGTCTCTCTTCACATCAGGAATATGCATATAACACACACTTCCAAACACTTTCAAACGTGAAACGTTTAGCTTAACTCCATACCAAGCCTCATATGGAGTTAACTTGTCCAAAGCTTTAGTAGGCAATTTTGTTCAGTAGGTAAATTGAAGTGTTCACTGCCTCAGCCCAAAAAACCATTGACACATTCTTTTCCAGCATTAAACACCTTGCCATTTCCATTGCTATTCTGTTTTTCCTTTCACAGATCCCATTTTGCTGACGTAAGTAAGGGATGGTTAGCTAGTGTTTGATCCCTACTTCCTCACAAAATTTGTTAAATTGATTATTGGTATATTCAGTCCCATTATTAGTCCTTATAGCCTTTATCTTGTAGTCACTTTCATTCTCCACAAGATTCTTAAACTTTTGAACTACTACGGCACCTCAGACTTTATATTAAGGAAATAAACCCAGCACATTCTAGTTAAATCATCAATAAAGAGAACAAATTATTTGTTACCATTCAAAGTTGAAGTCCTCATAGGGCCATAGACATCAGAATGGACCAACTGCAACTTGATTTGTGCTTTTCTAGACTGGTTTTTAAGAAAAGGCAACCTAGTTTGTTTTCCCAATTGACAGATATCACAAACACAAGCATCATCACTCACTATTGGCATATTTTCAACTAACTCTAGTTCATTCAGATTCTTGAGTGAGATGTAATTGGCGTGCCCAAAATGTTTATGCCACAATGCAGACTCAACTATTATACTGGCAAAGGCATGTGAGTTAACATTCTTCCATTCAGGAAAACTCCTATGCCTCATTTCTATTGTCATCAATTCTAGATTGTTTTGATCCAAAATTGGACATCAATTATCCTTAAATATTAAGGTATAGTTTTTCTCAATCAATTGGACCACTAATAAGATTTTGATCAATGTTCGGCACGTACAAAACATTAGAAATAAGCTTAATACTTGATGGTGTTTGAATTAAGACCTTGCCAATACCTTTCACTTCTACATACTCTCAATTTCCTACTTTCACTTTTTATCTATAACCATCATTCATCTCCACAAAAATATCTAAATTTGAAGTCATATGGTGGGTGCAACCACTGTCAAGTAGCCAAGTCTGAACCATGCTGCAAGTTGTATAATTTAAGGCTGAAAACAGATGTTTTTCAGCCCGATCTTCTGCTACTTTTGCTTGCTCAAGCTCCTTCTTCTCCTTTCAATTTTTACACACCTTCTCCACATGTCCAAACTGCTTGCAAAACCTATATTGGACTCCAGGCCTGAACCAACACCACTTTGGTAAATGTCCTTTTCTTTTGCAATGTGGACATGAAGGATACTTAGCATCATTTCCTGAACCTTTAACTTTAGCTTCTTTCTTCTCGTTTTGTGCCTTCTTTCCACCAAAACTTGTTTGAGTTCTCTGCTTTACTTTAGCAAGTAGAGCACCCTCAGTTGGCTTATCTTGCCCGAACAATCTCCTTTGTTCAGTGGCTTGAAGATCATTTACTAATTCAGCCAGAGATATGCTAGCCAAGTCGCTTGAATCTTCAAGTAAAGAAATCTTGGATTCAAACTTCTCTGGCAAGCTGATTAGCACCTTCTCCACTACTTTCTTATCTAGCAAATCATCTCCAAGAAATCTGGTTTGGCTTACCAATTTCATTAACCTGTCAGCAAACTCCTTAACCGTCTATGAATCCTTCATCTTTAATGTTTCAAACTCCTTTCTGAAGTTTAGAACCTGTATTTGTGTGGTCCTTTCATTGCCTCTGGATTTCTCCTTCAACCTATCACATGCTTCTTTTACAGTTTCACGGGTGATTATCCTTGTGAATATAACATCTGAGATAGTTGATTGTATGCAAGAAAGGGCCTTAAACTTCTTGGTTATCTCCTCACTATGCTGCTTCAGTTGAGCTATGGTGGGATTAGCTCTCAAGGGTGGTGGATCTACTCCAGTTTCAGTGATTTCCCACAAGTCATAGGCTTTCAAATATGCTTTCATTTTTGTAGACCAGAAGTCATAATTTTCTCCTGTGAATGCTGAAGGTAAAGGGACTGAAAAACCACTTGAAGCCATCACTCTCACTCACACGTTTGCTAGTACGAAGGTTCCTTACTGGTTTTCTCTCAGGACTGATGGTTTTGAAAGAGAATGAAAGAAAAAACAAGGAGTTGAAAGCTTATCGATTTTTACCCAACTTACTGGATTTTCACAAACTTACCGATTTTTCAATGCTTACCGTATTTGGAGGTTCCTTACTGATTTTTCTTACTACTTACCGAATTTTGTAAAGACTTACAAGATTTGACGGAAGCTTACTGGTCTCTTCAATTCTCCAGTACTTACCAGTTTCTTTAGTTTTTCAGCCCTTTTCAGCCCTTCTAAGATCTGAAAAGCTCTGATACCACTGATAAAAATATACAAGACAAAGATGAGGGAAAGTTATACAATACATTCACAAAAGATGATGGAACATGGCTGATACATATAGCCATACATTTGGTGCAATTCAAAATGACTTCCAACAACTATTCTACCTAAATCCACTCTTCCATACTTGGCTGCACAATGGACAATTGCAGCACCTAACTTGCTTGAATTATAGTACATAACTTAAGCTAATATAAGTTACAAAATATATGTAAAACAAATGATAACAAAAAAGTTTTTTGGTTGACAACAAAAGTGTCACATATCACACGGTTCATCATTATCTAAAAGATGAATAAAATTATGAAATGACCCCTCATTTTATAGAGATGGAGATGTTTGCAGTTTGATTCTATTTGTTTTAGGTATTCACTATGCTTTTTTAAGGATTTTGTCAAAATCATATCTGCAATTTTGTCCAATTCTATAATTTATTTTGAGTATGATGAAGTGTGATGGGAAGGTTTTGGATTGTGGGTAGCACATAAACATTTTTGAATATAATTTGTAAAAAAAAAAAAATAAACAAATAAATAAATAGTTAGTTTAGGTGCAATTATTTCCTTTTTATTTCGGGATTTTTACCGTTTTTAACGGTTAATTTAACAAATCTTGAAGGTAGGGGGTTTTCAAACAAAATATTTCAAATATGGAGGTTTCTTGCGGAGGTTTCTTGCGATTTTCAATAGATAAGGGGCATATCAAACATAGAAACACTTCTAGGGAGATTTTCTGCTATTTATCCATGAAGTATCTTAAACTTGTAACAATATTCATCCCATAAAAAATAGACTTGCTACCCCTTCGAGGGTGGTTGAGTTGGTGGAACAGGTGAATGCGGAGATCGAAAGTCACGAGTTCGAATTCCCTACTAATACTTTCTCGGTCGAGCTTGTCGCACCAAGGCCTGTGTGGTTTACGGGTTACTGCACATGAAGCGACACTCACAAGTAGTGTCTACGGGTTCCTATGTTAGCAAAAAAATAAAAATAAAAAAGATTTTGTTAAAGGTTACTTTTTTTTTTTTTGTTGAAAGTACAATTGATTTCTTTTAAAGTTTTTTTTTTAATATGACCTATTTAATGTGCATTATTATATAAAAAAATATGAATTATTTCTATTTAAATCATTATTTAATGTAGGGCATATTATGAAAAATGTAAGAAAAAGTTATGCTTCTTCTTTGTTTTAAAATGAAAATAAGGTTATCTTTATAGGATTGATGAAATATATAAACTGCATAGAGAAGCCTACAAGTTCCCATTTATTTTATAAAATTCACCAACTTATAATTTTATAAAATTTGTCACACATAGGTATAATGTATTCTCAAGAACTAAGATGATCATCATATCCTCACAATCCCATATAATATGATCTATAATATATTATATATAACATCAAGTGAGAATTATTTTTTGGACAATTCTATCCTTAATATAATTCAATTATTTCAATAATACCTTACTTTTTTTTATTTTCGCTATGTATTTAATTATTTCAATAATAACCATACTTTTTTCGTTTTTCAATATGTATTTAATTTATTTAACCATAGTTGACAGATTCATTGCATTTTCGTTTTAAAATATGTATTTTATTTATATAAACATTTGAACAGAATTATTTTATCAATTATTTAGTTATGATTAATGTATATTTGACAAATTTATTCCACTTAATTGAAACAAAAGATGAATATTTTTACAGTTTTCTTCTAGTTGATTTATTTAATGAATATTAAGATACAAAGAAGGTAAATGAGGGGACATAATGCATATCTATAATAAATAATTTCAATTAATATATTCAATAAATATTAAACGAATATGAATAAATGATGATATTCGTTAAGATTAAAAGGGTCAATGGAGGGACTATTCTAATTGACTTCCTCAACTATTTAAATTGTTTTCATAAACTAGTTTTTATTTCATTTGAATCAAAAGTTTATTCCACGTAAACAATTTGTATTAATTATTTTTTTATATTCTCACATCTTATAATATTATTTTTATAGCACCTATAAAATATTTTAACGTAACGTGCAATACATGTTCAACTATAACTAGTGTATATAAAAATGGAGTTCAAAAAAAAAAATGCATCTCTAATCTTATTTATATAATGATTATGTGTCACTCATATTTTAATACCATACAACTAATATAATAATTAACTGCAAATATATTATGAGTTACAGTGAATATTATGTTTTGTAATTCAAAACTAAAATGAAATCAAAAAAAAAAATAAAATCTAATTAGTTTGAAGGTTTTACCCGCTATCACTTCGGCCTTAAATTTGTCCCTGATACTATATTTAATACTGTAGAAAGTTGTCAATGTTTCCTTTTTGATATAAATTTTTTTCCATTTTATTATTTTATAATTACATTAAATTTTGATAAATAACTACTTGTAACTTAACAATTGAAAACTACTTCTCAATAAACGAAAATCGTCCATTTTACAGTTAGACACATGCATGTGAAACACAGCTTTAATTAGAGTTCAATATGTAATTTGAATAAAAAATGAACACAACAGAAAAAAATTAAATTATACGGAGAGAACAGAAAATTGGGTTAAGGAGAAAGAGTAGGGCACTAAGGCTGAGGCTTTATGCTGACAAGCTCAACCAAGATTCGGAAAGTAAAAAAGTATCTGTCTGTGACTGTAACTAAGATATGGATCCAACCATGATTTTCTTTATTTTTGAGAAGCCAAAAGTATGAATGGTGGTCCATTTTCAGTAGTAATCAATGCATCTCTTATCTTCACCTTTGCATTTTCAAGAAACAAGGTTAAATATCACCACCACGGATGTGATACCATTTTGATAAATTTATCACTTTTATTGCGATGAGTGATTGAATAGTGAATAAGATAATATTTTAATAAGTTTAAATATTTTTCGGATTGTCAATGAATAAGATAATATTTTAATAAGTTCATTGACAATTCGAAAAATATTTAAAGTTTAATGACAAGTTAAAAACATTTGAAAAAAATTCAATGACGACTAGAAAGATATTTGGAAGTTCAATGATAATAAGAAGCATATATAAAAGTTTAGTGATAATTTAGATATTTAACCCTCACCACACAGCACGACACGTGGAAACAGATATAAAATGTGATAGATATGTTATGTTAAAATTTGTAATTTTTATTTTGTCATTTGGTGTGGCTTAAGATATTGATAAATTTTTTAGGTAAAAGTCAAGAATTAGTTTAAATTATACATTTCACGGGATCTATAACTTTTATTAACTTTTCAGCCACAACACATTTCATCAAATTTTGTCAAAATACTCTAAAAATCTCATTTTTAACTACATCAAATAGGAGTTATATATAAATTCAATATTTAACTTAGAAAAAAACTGTTTATATTAATTAATTTATAAAAACACCACAATCAATATAATTCTTCAAGTGATTGTTGGAACATGAACTTGGAATTCAAAGTTTGAAAGTAAAGATGCGTGTTCTTCAAGTGGTCGCTAGAAAAGAGACTTAAAATAGTGTCCACAATAAAATTAATAATATTAGGTTCAGTTCTGTGTTAATTTTTATATGAATTAAAGCCCCTGTTAAGTTAATTTTTGTATCAAAAGTTTCTGAATTTTGTTAAAAATAAAAGATAGAAAACTTTTGTTCAGTATTCGAAATTAGAAAATTTTTGAAGAGTTTCGATTTTCAAAATGTGTCTAAAATTAAAATGTTAGTATTTTAGAAATTTCAATTTAGACAACATTGCCCATCCCATTGCAGAAACCAATTACCCAATAGTCAACAATGATGGTGATCACACGTAACCGTTAGTTGCGACGTGAAATATATGCGATAGTAATAAATAATGATCATCACACGCAATCGTTAGTTGCAACGTGAAATTTATAGAACTTTAGTGAAATATATGACATGCTTTATTTATCGACTATCAATTCATCAATTTTCATCAGTCTAGTTAACGGAATGTGACAGAGTTTTTGAAATCAAATTAAAATTTAGTTGCGAGGTTCACCTGGTATGCACTCACGAGTAGCGGCTGCGGGTTCCTACGTCAAAAAAATAAAAATAAAAATAAAAAATTGATAACTCTTAAGAGATTCAAATCGATGATATG
>CAIGRS010075343.1:0-22457 GCA_903798395.1 Fraxinus floribunda | reverse complement strand
GAGATTAAAATTGAAAATATAGTCGTTATTGTTGACTTTTATTAGACGGGTGAAACCCAATAACGGCCATATTTTCAATTTTAATTGGATTTTAAGCCGTACCAAACGGGGCCTAAGAGGGTGTTTGGTGTAAATTAAAATCAGATTTTAAGTGGATTGTGATATGAATTTTTGAAATGTGTGGTTGAAAAGATGTGAGACCTGAAAAATATGGTTGATAGTGATTGTTTGATTTTGACTTAAATTAAAATCAGATTTTAATAAAGGCCAAACATACCCTAAATAAGATAGTTGTACAAAAAAAATAAAAAAACTGAAGATTCATGAAAACATATGGCTCGTGAAAGTCCGTTTGATTGCAAATGTGGAAAAATGATGGAAAGAAAATGAATTCTAGGGAATTAAATTGCTTAGAAATTATTTTACTGGGAATTGTAATTAATTGCGTTTGATTGGTATAATTTTTCATCTGAAAAATGTTGAAAGTTTGGTGTCCTTTTAACTTTATTTTTCATGAAAATTACCCATTGAAGAAATAATTTCTTTTTCCATTGGGTTTAGAATTTCTTTCACTTGAAAAAAAAAATAAAAAAAATAAAAAATTACCATATCAAATACTATTTGTTTGATTTTGTTTTGCATGGAAATTGTTAATAAAAGTGATAAATTTTTTTACCATTGTAAAAAAAAATAAAAAAAAAATAAAAAACTGAAAAATGAAAAATGAAAACCCAACTAAAAGGTGGGAAAGCGATTTCAACCAAAACAAAGAAAATGTGCATGTGTGAGAGAAATTGAGAAAAAAATTTCAATCAAACAGAGCCTAAAGGCAACCGTAAAAAATTCAAGAGAAACAGAAATAAGTTTACGATTTATCATATACGTGAAATTAAATAATATTAATCATATTTAACGGGAAGGATTCAAAATCCAACATCGTCAATGTGTCTTTAGCAATCGCAGGTTGCGGCGAAGCCAAAAAGAAATTTCATCATCTACATTTGTGTGCAAGCTATTTTCTTCGAGCATTCTTTTTGCACTATTATAATGAATACTATTACGACCCTATTTGTATACTATTATTTCAAAATTCTTTTTTTCTCAAATTTATTTTCAATTATACATTTTTACAATAAAATATTTTTTCACGTAAATCCAAAAAAAAAATTCTATGCTACACACATTCTTCAAAATTCATTATTTTTAAACTCATTTTTCTATATTAACGTAGACAAACCAGGGCCAATATTTGAATGGAGGCTCCATATATAACCGTTGCATGTACGCTGAAACTCAGCTTATGCACACTCACCTTCCTTTTCAACTGCTTTTGAGGCCGTCGATCCAAAATGGCCCCACAGAATCTCATTGCTTGAGTCATAAATTCTACACAAATTCAAAAATTCAAATTTCAAAATGCCAATAAAGAGAGAAAGGCAGCGACACAGTACCACTTTTTCCTCTGCCAAGCCTCAAAAAATCACAGCACAGAAACAGAATCATCGGTCCCTTCAAACTCCACTCCCCAATGCCGTTTTGCCCAATACCCTTTAGTCTTCTTCCCGTTTGACACACGTTCTTTTAAAATACATTATTTCATAACTCATTTTCAACAACACATTCTTTAATAAAATAATATTTTTCATTACGTCAATAATTTTTTTTGACTTTTTAACCACATATTTCTCATCATATCACTATTTAAAATACACTCTTTCCTTAGAGTCTGTTTGGTACGGCTTAAAATTCAATAAAAATTGAAAATATGGCCGTTATTGGGTCTCAACCGTCTAATAAAAATCAACCATAACGACTATATTTTCAATTTTAATCTGATTTTAATCTCTACCACACACCCTCTTAATAATATCCATCAAACACGTATTACCCTCCACTCCAATGACTAATTAGTAAATGATGAAAGAGAGCCTACTTGTCGACAAACCAGATTGAGTAAAGACAAACTTGGGTTAAACTTCAGGGAAACACTGCTCTGTTTGTTTGAACAAAGCAGTCTTTACTTTTTTAGCCTATAAAAATAATTTTATATCAGATTCTTGAAATTTGAATTTTCTGGGGCTTTTTTGGTTTCAAGTAACAGTCCCCAGTATGTTTAAATGAAGGAGTCTTCACTTTTTTAGTCGTTAAATCAATTTATATCTCAGTTTCTAGTTTATTCTTGTAATTCCATTTGCTTTAATCTGGAATTCTTGAGGGTTTTATGGGTTTCCAGTATTGATTTATTGTAGCCTAAAGAAGGAATTTTACCGGGACAAAAAAAAAAAAATAAATTGAACTTTTATGTATTCTTGAAAATGAGAGAAGAAAATTCTGATAACAGAGAGAAATCATCAAAATTTGCTGATCAAAACCAGGTTCCAAAGGGAAATAACAACAATGTCAATGTGAAAGGGAACAGCAATTCCTCTAAGGCAAAATCCTCATGGGGGTCTCACATTGTGAAGGGGTTCACAGCTGCGGAGAAGAAATCGAAAAACAAGGTGCAAACCACAACACAAAGCCAGAAATTGCAACTAGCAGGGTCTACGGGTGTTGGAAACCAAAAGAACCAGTCTGCGGTTTCGCATTCAAGAATCAAGAGGTCTCTCATTGGTGATCTATCTTGTTCAATATATGCTACCCAAATTCATCCACATACAGCGAATGGCAATACCAAGACTAAGTTTTTGGGTGGTTCTCAAGATTTGTTTCTGGAGATTGATCATTTAAGGAGCTTACTCCAAGAATCGAAGGATAGAGAGTCCAAATTGCAAGCTGAGTTATCAGAGTACACGAGAAACCCCAAGGTTTTGGAACTTGAGAGAGAGCTTGAAATTAAGAAGAGTGAAATTGATGGCCTTGTTCAGAAAGTTGGATTGCTTGAATGTGAGAAGGAAACTCTTTCTGAACAAGTGATGACTTTGAATTCAGTTTCAGAGAAGCAGGGTGAGTTATCCGAAAGAGAAGAACACGAGAATTCACGCGGTATAGAGATGGAGATAGTCGAGTTGAGGAGATTGAATAAGGAGCTGCAGCTTCAGAAGAGGAATCTTGCTTGCAGGATTTCTTCCTTGGAATCCCAATTAGCCAATCTTGCCAAAGTCGCTGAGGTATCATCATTGCATATTTTATTACAAACTGAAGGCTGATTATTGATTTTCAGCGTTCATCTTTTATCTTTAACCTTAGTGCTAAGGAATGGAGAATTTCAACACATTTCTTTGTCTTAATCTCCATATTATAGTCCTTATTTCTGCATAATTTGGCTCCCATTATATAAATTGCGAAGTTGGACAGGCTTATAAACCAACTAGGCTCAAAGAAATGCTGTCTATTTATGTAACATTAAAGTCTAGGCACTCAACTACTAGCATGTTTCCTTCTGCTTAAGAACACGCTTTTGTTCGGCTTTTTTGGAAAGTACCCGTGCTTTGAAGAGGGGTCAAATGTGCTCAATATTTTTCTCTAATGATATTATCATATCCTTATTCTGTTCCACTGTTTTCCCATCAAATTCACAAGACTAGTGTTATTTAATGGTTTGCGATAGCCAGGAAACTCTAGCCTTGATTCCTGGAGTTCATTTTACTGTGATTAACATTCCACTTGAAATTTATCATGATCATGGACAGAGTGACATCGTTGACAAAATTAAATCAGAGGCATCTGTGTTAAGACACGCAAATGAGGATCTCTGCAAACAAGTAGAAGGCCTTCAGATGAATCGATTGAATGAGGTTGAAGAGCTTGTTTACTTGAGGTGGGTCAATTCATGTTTAAGAAATGAGTTGAACAATTCCTTGACAGTGAATTCGAACAAGGCATCAACCCCGGTTTCTGTTGAGAAAGGAAGACAATCTATTTGCTTCTCATCTTTTCAGACTGATGAAGAGTCTAACAATAATGCCACAAAGACGTTAAATCTTATAAAAAAGTTAAAGAAATGGCCTATTACGGATGAAGACATACAACAATTAGAATGCACAGATAATTATGTGAATCGTAATTGGGATGATTTACAGAATTCTGCACGAAGGCACTCAATAAGCGGATCAAAATGCTGTACTGAAGATTTAATACTTGCTAAGAGAAGGCAATCTGATGGTTTTATATGTTCCAATGAAGTAGAAAATGCAGATGCTTCCCAAAAGTATGATCTGGGAGTAATTAACAGTAAAGTTTTAGCTTCATTGGAGGTTGAGAAGCGGACATTAAGAATCCCTAATCCTCCTCCAAGACCTTCTTGCACAAGTTTATGCGGACGAAAGGTTGAAATTTCTGATCACACTGTTCCTCTCCCACCTCCTCCCCCACCCCCACCGCCTCCTCCGAAGTTAATGGCTAGAAGCATGACAGGAATGGTTCAACGAGCTCCACAAGTTGTTGAGTTTTATCATTCCCTCATGAAGAGGGATTCGAGGAAGGATTCATTAAATGCAGGGATAACAGAATCCCCAGACGTTGCAAATGTTCGTAGTAGTATGATAGGCGAAATTGAGACCCGATCATCGCATTTGATTGCTGTAAGTGCTTGATTGCCATTATCCTTTAACAAATGAAATTATATTACAAGTAGCATAAATGTCAAAATAGCAATTGTAAATTTTCTATATCATCACACCCTGTTGTCTACTAGTCACAACGGATCCTGTTTCTCTATATCAACCAATTTTAATCTATATTGTGTTCTATGGGTAGATAAAGGCAGATGTTGAGACTCAAGGAGAATTTGTAAACTTCCTAATACAAGAGGTCAATGGTGCAGTTTATCGGAACATTGAAGATGTAGTTGAATTTGTGAAGTGGTTGGACGATGAACTCTGCTTTCTTGTAAGTTGCTTAATTTGCAGTACATATTGAAGAATATACCTATATGTGTCGATATTTTATCAAGGTAAATTTTTATCTGATTTTCACTTGGTTATGGTTTTCTAGTTTCCTATTTAAGTTTTAGACAATTAACATTCTTTGGAAAACCATAGCTGCTTATACAACTCAAGACTTTTGTAAAATAATGACAATTTAAAGCTAGAACTTATTTAAAAGCTTCAATTATAATGTCCGTCTATTTACTCTAGTCATGCTCAATTTGTCTTAAAGGTGGATGAAAGAGCAGTTTTGAAGCACTTCAATTGGCCAGAGAAGAAAGCTGACACATTGAGAGAGGCAGCATTTGGATACAGAGATCTAAAGAAGTTAGAGCAAGAAGTTTTGAATTTTCAGGATGATTCTCGTATGCCATGTGATATCGCATTAAAGAAAATGGTATCTTTGTCCGAGAGGTAAGAATACTATATATATATACTTCTCTGAGATTCCTTAATATGTACTATTTTTTATTGTTCAAACAAATCATTTCCTCCATCAGAATGGAACGCACAGTTTATAATCTTCTACGGACAAGAGACTCGTTAATGAGACACTGCAAGGAGTTCCAGATTCCCACTGACTGGATGCTTGACATGGGGATATTAAGCAAGGTTAGGCTGTTATTTTTTTACATGTGATTTAAATTTTAACACTGAACTTATCCTTCCTTCTTTTCATTTATAATGGACATTTATACTTTAGAATACTTCTTAATTATGTTTGGTAAGTTCTGAGTAAACGGTATGTCTAAATTCACTGTTCATTTTGCAGATTAAGTTTGGCTCTGTGAAACTGGCTAAGATGTACATGAAGAGAGTGGCTACCGAACTTCAATCCAAGGGCATATCGGAAAAAGACTCTTCCATGGATTATATGCTACTCCAAGGAGTGAGATATGCTTTCCGAATTCATCAGGTTTGTTGAGTTACTTATATTTCTCTTCTCCTATATTTAAGATATATTCGGACTAAATCTGTTCATTGGCAGTTCCTTAAATATAAGTTCAAGAATGCACATAAAAATATGCTGTTAAATATGGTTAAGGAAAACAAATAAAGATTTCGTGTCTGATCACAATAATGAACTAGATTTCAGCTTGTTTTCTTTTTTTTAGTTATCTCATTTCTAATTCTATGTAGTGTTCAATGTTGTCTAATCCACTTTATCAAACATGCAACATCAGAATTTCGACATGGTTTTCTGACTGTGTGAAGAAGTTGAATTCATCTTTTTAATTTCTGCCTTGATTTGTTCAGTTTGCTGGAGGATTTGATGCAGAAACAATGCACGCGTTTGAGGAACTTCGAGATCTTGCTGTTGTTTTAAACAAAAAGTAGAGAAAAATAGAGGGAAACGGTACTCGAGGAAAAAAATAGTAAATGTATGTTGTCTGGTGAGGAATTCTGATTTTGCTGGCAGCTTACCATCTCAGTAAGTACCAACTTTTGTATGATGTTACTATTTATAAGGTCAGGGTGATTAATGTTGTGAAGAAAGTGAATTATGAATTTCTTTTCGGAGATAAACTAGTCGAAGTCATCTTGAATATGCACGTCGTTCGTGAATATCAAAGTTTTCACACTTACACCTTGGTATGCTAATCTTGGACCTTGGCGAAACATTCTCCCCGTTTGCATTAATTCGTGTGCGCTTGGGTGCTCAAATCTCTATGTACGAATGTGCACTTGTGACACGTTTTATGGTGTTGTGCTGTGTTGTGAAAAAGAGGTGTGTTTGAGCCACATTATTTTGAAAGAATGTATTTTGGAATAGTAGATTGATGGAGAATGTGGTTGAAAAAGAAGGAAGAGTTATTGATGTGATGAAAAATATTATTTTATTGAAGAATGTATGGTTGAAAATAAGTAGAAGGATGAGACTGAAAAAATAATGTGGCTCAAACAGAGGCTCGATCCAAAGTAATGATCTACGTCCTCCGTTACCAAGCTTGCCGGGACGAATTAGAAGAAAAAGTTATTGATGTGATGGAAATATTATTTTATTGAAGAATGTGTGATTGAAAATAAGTAGAAGGATGAGAATAAAAATATTAATGTAGCTCAAACAGTGACATGGTAAGAAATTTAGGAGTAAAGGTATGGCAAGGAGGGTCTAGGGAGTGGTAGAGGTCATTGGAAAATGGGTAGGTTGGCTCAATTTATTTAAAAAAGAAATATTAGAAATGATTTCGCTCAAGTGGTCCGTGACCTTCATGTGTTTTGAGTCCCTAACTTCTATTTTCTGGAAGGGACATTCTGAACGTGTGCCTTTTAAGTGCTCAAATGGTCCTTTTGGATTGATTCTATTCTGAACATGTGCCTTTAAGTAGGGATTGCAAAAATGCTTGGGGGCAGCTCGGGCTCGGCCCCGAAAAAAGCTCAAGTCGGATCTGAATAGAGCCGAGCCTCATTTTGGGGCGTTGGCTCAAGTCGGGCCGGCTCGTGTTTTAGAAAAATAAAAAAAAACAACTTTCATAGACTGCTGCTTGCTTTTTTGAACATGTTCGAGTCTAAAATTTTTGGTCGAGCTTTTGCTCGGCTCAACTTGGACCAAAAAGCTCGGATTTGTTTTGCTCGAGCTGAGCATAAGCTTTGAGTTTCAGCTTGTGGTTCAGTTCAACTCGACTTGTTGACATGACTACCTTTAAGTGCTCAAATGCCATTAGTTTTGCGTCATGGGATAATTATATTTACATCATACTTCTTGTTTACTACAAGAAGTGAATATCCATTGCAATTAAATGTGACTTGAGCTATATTATAATTTTTCATTTTCATTCTTCTACTCATTTTCAACAATATATTTTTCAATAAAATAATATCTTTTATTAAATTCATATTTTTTCTTTCTTTTTCAACCACATATTCACCATCACATCACTCAAAAAATGCATTCTTTCCATTTTAATGTGTATCAAATAAGGACATATATGAAGAGAGGCGGCTCTTTTCAATTATTGCTTAATTTTAAATCATGATAAAATCTCAAAAATTACAAAAACCAAAATATGACATGTTGGACCATGGACCAATTCAGCTTGCAATACTCGTGTTTACACACCGATCATATATTCAAATTTGGAAGACGATATGGGACTAGCTAGGATCATATTTTTAGAGAGACCAACATAGTTGAATCGAACCTAGACATAGACACATTAGTTATGTCTATCTACTTATTTTGACTGTCCTAATAGAGACACGATGGGAGTAAAAGATAGGGATAATGATAATAGATTGATTCATAAACTCTAAAAGTTTTCTCAAGGACGTTATATCATCGAGAGATTTCAATCCAACAAAAACTATAGAATAAAACTATTTTGTACAATCTTTGTTAACAATTCATTTATTATCAAGATTCGTACTGTTGATTTAAAAAATAATTTTTAAAATGAATGGTTTAAATTTTTGTCAATATATGATTGTCAATCATAATTGTATATTTAGAGAGTGTTTGGTAGAGATTAAAATCGGATTAAAATTGAAAAACTAGCTGTTATTGTTGATTTTTATTAGACGAGTGGGATCCAACAACGATCATATTTTCAATTTTAATCTGATTAGTAGCCTTACCAAACAGGCTCATAGTATGGATCTAAACTATAAGAACAAATGTCGATTTGATTTTGAGGAGGAAAGGGGGGAAAATGTAATAATGTAAATGCAAATAATTGTAAAGGAGCAGCTTAGATTTAGGGTTACCCACATGCGGTGCGGTGGGATAAATGAATCTGGACCACTGAATCAGATTGAAAAGACATCTGCTGTGACTGTTAGATTTGACGTCTTGACAAGATGTTACCTTATCTCCATGCCCATATTTAGGCCTGTTTGGTTTTATTAAAAATTGATGAAATATATCATTATTTTGATAAAATAAAATTTTAAATGGTAATTGTTTAAATGAATTGTTAAAAATGAGAATGCGAATTAAAGAGTTTAAAAATAATAATTATCAAACGGGTATTAATAAAATTATGAGAACCATAAAATGAATTGTCAAAAATAAAAGTTTGACTTTTATCAATTTGTTTAACTAAATCAATACTGAATTATTAAACCTTTTTTTCCCACAATAAATCGGTCAACTCTGTTGTCGGCATTGCTCCTATTTGATTTTGATAAAAGTTGAGGGAATGATTAAAAAATTACGATTCTCATTAAATGTATAGTTAAAATTTATCGTTCAATTTAATTTAAATTTTAATGCAACTTTTTAATTGAACCAAGTAGGAACATTGTAACTTCTTTTAGTTATAGATATTAGACAGATCGACATAGATTTTTCATATTTTGCACAATTATTGCTTAAAGGAAAAAGTGATTTTATTTTTGTTTATTAAGAGGGATAAAAAAAAATTAAATAAACTGAATTTTGTCGATCGAGAATGGAAATTACTTTTCTTCCAATATAGTTGGAAATTATTAGCTTATTCGTTTTCAAAAAAATCACTTTTTTTTGTTTATTTACCAAAAATCCAACCAAATATTCCAAAAGATTTACCCTGATTTTATTGTAAAACAATCATTACCATAACTCTATAACAATTTTTAATATTTTCCCTTAATTTGAAAGTAATTTGCTATAAATTATAATAATATGAAAAAGTGTCAATCGAAAATTGTAATCAGCAATATATAAATTCGATAATAATTCACAAAAATAGCATATTTCCTCGTCCCTGCTCGATGCTATAGAGATTCCACTTCACGTGATTATCCGGGTTGTGACAATATTTAAACAACAGACATAATACCAGACACCACCCAAATTGGAAGCTTTTTTTATGTCAAGATTTTCTTGTTAAAATTCTTGAATATTTTTACTTGGGTAAAAACGTTTTTACTGATATGACTAACGGAAAAGGTCCTGAAAACAAGAGTGTGAATCACTACGTTGGTGATTTCCACAAGTTACATACCATGCATTGCAGGATGAGGTCTGGACAATACCTAAAGAAACAATAAGTGATCGATCGTGTAAAAAGTATAGTGTTGATTCTGATGCAAGGTAAATTTCAAACAGTTCCGCTTCACAAGGTAAATATTATATATAGATACACGTATATATAGAGAGATGCAGAGAAAAGACAGGTCGAAGTGATATTCAAACTGTCATCACTTGCTCTATATGCACGGGGCCCCCTCCTGTCTCCTCCCACTCATCATCACTTTCTTTTTTCTTTATAAATTTTCTCCATTCCCACTTCATGTTTATGTGTGTTTCATTCAATTCAGTACCCTTTAGTTTCTCGTTCTTGAATTTCTCCTCCAATTGATCTTGAATTTCTCACAGCTTGGTCCAAGCATAATCATAACCCACAAAACCAGTCTTTTTCTCAATCTAACTTAGTAACAATTCTGATTCAGGCTTTCACAAGTTGATTTCAACAATGAATTTCACAGAAAATTTGATGTCAGGAACCAGAAATAGTCAGTGCAATTCAAGCAACACTGGCAGTTCAATATCAGAATCCAGCATTAGCAGTCAACAACCACCACCTCCACCACCACCAACATTGAGCCGCTACGAATCACAAAAGCGTCGTGACTGGAACACATTTGGGCAATATCTAAAGAACCACAAGCCACCACTAGTTCTCTCTCGGTGCAGCGGTGCACACATACTTGAATTCCTCAGATACTTGGACCAGTTTGGCAAGACTAAAGTCCATAACAATACATGTCCTTTCTATGGACACCCTCACCCTCCAGCTTCATGTCCTTGCCCACTTAAACAGGCATGGGGCAGCCTCGATGCACTCATCGGTCGCCTTCGTGCGGCCTTCGAGGAGAACGGTGGACGGTCTGAGGCCAACCCTTTTGGTGCACGCGCTGTCCGGTTGTATCTGAGGGAGGTGAGGGATACTCAGGCTAAGGCTAGAGGAATTGCTTATGAAAAGAAGAAACGCAAGAAGCCACAGCAGAAACAAGAAACTCAAGTCATGTTGGAGGAATTAGATTGTAATCGTGTGAATTCAGTTACGGTGTCCAGTGAAAATCTGGTCATGGGAGGTTCATCTGATGCTAGAAACTCCATGATTCCTTTATCTGTTCTGAATTAGTAGTAGCTTTAGTCTTTAGCAGGTAGTAATCAGCTTTATAGTTTATAGTATTTGATATATGCGCATAATGGTGTTTATCTGTGTTTTGTGGTGTTTAATCACGCTCCCACCCCCACCACCAACAAACCCACATTAAAGTGATGCTTTGAAACCCTAGAATTGATAATTAGGTTATTGTGAAATAGGGTTTTCTTTTCTTTTAATCCATTAACAGTGACAAGTACAGCAGGTTACTATACATCGCATCTAGCAGTCGTAGGGAGAATTTCCAGTTGAATCAGTACTTAACCAATTGGCAATTACTCTAACCCAGAAATCCATGTGTTGCTTAAAGAATCTCTAGAGGCATAGGCAGTCAAGATCAAATTGTGGTTGGAGTTTCTTAAACTGTCATATTAGCTAAGGTTCTAGAATAGTTAATGCTACTCGATTAAGGATGGTTGGCACTTATCAAAAACTACCTTAAAAATTGGTCCATCCACTTGACTACTGGGTTTTGCCAATTAAAAACTAATTGTAGAGGTAGAGCTTTATGCAAGTGGGGAAAAGAACTTCCACAATGCCAATTCAAGACTTTAAATTCAGCTTATAGTTTGTTTGATAGGATAGATTACATTACAAAACAAGAAAAAGGCTCCCTTCTCCCTTATTTAGTAGCAATGTTCACTACCATAACTGTTGAGGAGCACCCATCCATACTTTTTAGTAGACATTGGTATGATTATAGTAACATGCCTTAGGGAGAAGAAGTTGAAGCAATCCTCGGAGTAGATTTCATGACGACGTCAACTCATGGAACATTTGATGGGATCTTCACGTGCACTCTTAACACTAACTTGAGTTCGTGTTGCTTACCACCTATGCATGATTAAGAAACTAAAGTTGTCTTTATGTATCAAACATGCTCTTATTATCGATATATTTGTTAAACTTATAGTAATGAATTATCAAAAATAGTTTGTATAATTTGTTTAAAATGAAATTCGATTAATAAATACCCTCAGTGGAGACTTACGGCTTGGCCTTTAAGGTAATCGAGCTTTCAAGCCATTCTTGACTAAAATCATCTCCAATGGAGTATACACTATATTTGGTGCAATTTGGAGTAACCATAACCATTGGAGATGGTCTTACACCAAATCTCTCACATCAAAATTTATTTTTATTTATTTAGCTCATGTTTGGTGTGGATTAAAATCGAATTTTTAGTAGATTTTAATAAAAATTGATGAAATATATAATTGAAAAGTTGTAGGACTCATTAAATATATGGTTAAAATTAATTATTGACATTGACTTAATTTAAAATCTGAATTTTAATCGGTACCGAACAGAGGCTTAATAAAATTATATTATTATTAAAATCGTTAAATTAAAAATTATTTTTAATGAACTAAAATATTGCATAAATTAATAAGCATCACAATAATTTATTCTAATTTATTATATCAATAAATTATTCAATTAAAAAATATATTATTTTAATTTATTGTATCAATTATTATTACTTATACTTGATTAGAATTTAGAAATAAATGTTAAATAAAAATAACCATTACATTAAAACAATATAAAATCAATTAATTCTAAAAGATAACAAAAGGATATAGATGGAATAAAAAAATTTGTAAAGGGGAAGGGAGGGCAAAATGGAAAATATTAAAAAAATTATTTATTTATTTTTTAAAAATATATTGTTTGGATATAAAACTGTTATCAAATACAAAATGTATTAACTAATGAAAAGTTTGAGGATAAGAATAACATGGAAATCATTAGGGTAATAAGTGCTATAATGGGCAAAAATCAAGAACCTTAAGAACAATTAAAATGCGATGGAAGAAATAAAAATTGTGGTGTGAATATATCCGTAAATAAATAGCGTTAAAATTTGGTGAAACAATATTTATTACATCATATTTACCTAATCATTGAAGAGCTGTTTACACCAAATTTGTCTCACTATTGGAGATAGTCTAACTATGGAACAAATTCTACTATGCACAGACACCTCAATACAGTAAGATTATTATCTATATCACATGCTGGTCATATGGATACTTTAAACACTTTCAATTAAAATTTAAAACGTCATATATTCAAGAAGAAATAAATAAATAATTACATACAATTTAAAATTTGAAGCCAGTGGATATGGGTAGGTCGTTTTCCTAATTCGATGGTGACCATGGCTGCTGTCTATCCATGGACGAGTTTCAAAGTTTCGAGGTAGTTATCAAAAGGCCTACCTAATCATCCAGAGCTTGTTTGAGTCCCATTTTTATTGAAGAAGGCGTTTTGGAATAGTAGAAAAATATGTAGTTAAAAAATAAGAAAAAAAATTCAGTTTGCGTGTAATATTATTTTATTTAAGAATGTGTAATTGAAAAGAAAAGAATGAAAAATATATTTTAAAAATAACGGAAATCAAACAAGGGCCTAATCTACTGAGGAAGCACTTGTAAAGAAACTGGTAAACAAAATTCAGTGCAAAAATAGATAACTTCACCTTATTTTCGTCATTAAAATAAATTCTAGAATATAGAAATTGGATTTGGCCCCCACGAACCAATCCCAAAATTATTATCATGGATTACACTGTGTACAAGAATAATTTCCATTAGGCACGTCAACATCGTAAGTCACAACCAGAATACACATTGTAACATTTTATTCATAATTCAATTTCCACTAGTTAGTGATGTCAATAAGGAATTTTTCTTAGGTTTTAGCAAAGGAAAATCCACTTATGCATACATAAGAGAGTAAAGGCCAGAAACACAATAATTTTCACATTTCTCGTGTGCCAAAAAATTGTGGTAGATAAAGCCTTAAAGCTCTATTGGATCCAATTCTATTTGTTCATTTCATTTCAATAATTCATTATCACCACTACTGATGCATCATGCACCATTAATTTATCACACCATCTAGTTGACCAATTAGACAAGAAAACAACTAAATAAATTTACACGCCTTACACTTTTTAAAACAGGAACCGTCCCTTGTACTGGACAGAACCTTGGAGACAACATAGTTGAGACAGCACAACCTCATATGTCTAATGAATTTGGCTTGTGGGCATGCATCGGCCGATACCCGATTTGTTGATCTAATGCCTCCCAAAGACGATATTATGGTTCATAATCAACATAAAAGGAATTTCAAATTGAGACGTAGGAGGATATCGACATATCGTAGAACTACACGTTAACGACACACTTATTTATAAGAATTTCGTCGCTTGAGAATTAAATATTGGCAGATAATTGAAAGAAAGATATTCCTTATTATACTCTTTGTTACATCTCCTTCATTTAAGAAGTAAGATCATATAAACGACACCTGCGCCTATTTTAGACCCATTAAAGTCCAGAAAATTTCATTTTCAATTCAAATTATGTGGGCCCGCATACAGCGAAATTGTTGAAAAATGTGTGGAAAAGGCAATTTTGTAATTGACTTTTCCACATCTATTTTTTTTGTTTTACATACCATATTTACACCCAAATATAACATGTTTAAAAGGATTTGGGTTTATTTGGAGGAGAAATGAATGATAAGATAGATTCGTAATCTCAACTCTAAAATTGAAGATAGAATAGTTAAAAAGAACTTTCAACGGGTGCTCTGTTTGAATTGAATTAATCCAATTCACAGGGGTTTATCAGGTCACTCACACGATAGACCCCACAATGTATAAAAAAAATTATGCGTGGACCCCATATGTGTGAGTGCCCGGTAAGGAACCTGTCAGGTCCATGTACGTGAAGCATGATTCGTTTGAATCAAGAGTTCTGCCAAGAATCTTGCTATAAGTACAGGAAAATTATACAGAATAAGTACAGGCATTTGAAATGGAGAGAATATATTCAAAATGGGAAGAGGGAAAACAACACACAGACGGACATGATGCTACCATTCAAATTCTTGTTAAAAATCTGTGAGTTATTCCCTATACTTGCAGCATTTTTCTTTTGCCAAATATCCTTTCTTGCAGGAGTTTTTAATAATAAAATACTGTTGAAAAATTTGTAAACTCATTAGAATCCTATTTTAATAAGAATCAAACATAAACTATCTTTCTGCTTCAATTTTTCAAGAGGATCATCCCAAGATATCATACCACATTTTATTCTAGACTTTCATAATTTTTTCTAAGTTGAACTGCCATATTGCTAAAAAAAGCCTGCCTCCAGCGAGCAGGATAAAAAATTCACTGTTCAAAAAACGTTGAAAATTTTCAGAAAAATTCTATAAATTCCTAAAAAGTAAAAATCATATAAAATTTTGGGATGTTCAAACCCAGTTGTTGTAACGCGGTATTGGAGAAATCAAACTGAATACTGATTGTGTAGCATAGGAAATCCAGCCCTTGGTTTACTCAAGGAATTGCGAAGGTAATGTTAAGCAGAACTGAGAGCATAATTGAGGGGTCCAAATCATAGGAATTGTGAAGGAAATGTTAATGTTGAAGCAGAACTGAGAGCATCATTGAGGGGTCCAAATCATTATCAAAAGTGTTCGAGGGATAAAAATCTCATATCGAATAAAAATGAAAACATAGATCAATTTACAAGAATTTAGTCTACTTCTCTTAGTAAGGTTGACATTTTAAGATGGAGACTCAAATTTTAACATGGTATCAAAGTCTATTAAACTTAAACGAGCAATTCGATCCGATTAAGATTCAAAAAAAAAAAAAAACGAGCACACAAATTTTAATATTGGTTTGGATAAAAATCTCACATCNTTGTTAGATGGGAATTTGATACTATTTTGTGTCTTTTTGTTTATATATCGAATTTTAAAAAAATGTGAATGTAATTTAACATTTAACATTATTAGTTATTGTTTAAATGTATATGATAACTTGTTTTAAATATATAATTATAATGTCGATAGGTAAACCGCGGATTAAAACCGAACCAAACCGCAAATAATGGTTTGGTTTGAAAAATGAAATGATTTGGTTTGGTTTGAAAAAATTCCAAACCGCATAAAATGGTTTGAGTTGAAAATATAACACAAACCGCCCAAATCGAACCGTGTTCACCCCTAATATTATTATATGTAATGGAAATGCCAAGAAAGAATTGAAAAATGTAAAAAGAACGTCTGTCTATCTCTCTGCTTTCTATACATGCCCTGTAGCCTCTACCCGTGTCTTCAAGAAATAAAACATAAAACGCGATAATAATGAAATAATTTATAACTAAGTAATACATACACATACTTTCAGTTTTCATTTCAGCTTTTCCAGACTACTGTAGTGCACAATCCCTTGCAATAACCTATGTTTTCCCATACTTGATTTGAATAAATCTCAAGCAGGCGTTACTTTTAAATTGATTGCAGAATCAAAGTGAAAAGTGTTAATCTCCTTGCTGGAAGAAAGTATAATCTGAGCTGGATTCGTTCTTCATAACCTGCATAAATATTGCTCCGTCTTCATAAGGAATTATGTTTAAACGGTAATATGAATCAGGGAGGAAATTTCCCTTTCACGAAACAAGTGAAATTATTGACTTATCTACAGGACGGTCCTATACTTAAATGCCAACCGAATAAAGGTGTTCAATGTTCCATAAACCTTGTAACAGTCGACAAAATACTTCAAACGATATACTACATATAATTATGTATGTTATATGGATTAATCTATGTACACATAGCATGACAATCTATCGAATGTATGAAGTTCTTTTCCTTTTTCCCCCCAAATTTTTGGGTGATAAATACTTGAGTGTAGGCGTGTTAAAATAGAGTTGTATCTCCGACAAATAAAGTTTCAGGAAAAGAGACAAACCTCGGTTGTGTGTGAAGAAGTAGGAAGGATAGAAACAAGAGAACTCCAAAGAACGGGGTCTGTTAAGGGATCGATAGTATTGTAGTTGGTAAGAAGTGGAGCTGACAGAAGAGGAGCTAGTGGGTATGCATTCCTCTGCATGGATAATCCTCCACCTACACCAGATGCAACTCCAAGTCTCTCACTTCCACCATCATGCCATGATTTCTCAATGGTCTTCCCAAGGTCAATTTTTTTTATACCACTTTTGTTTTCATTCTCGTCATTCTCATCCTTTTCTTTCTTCTTCAGTGCATTCTCTTGCAGGCTTCTGTATGCAGCTGACTGTGACAAAATGCTCATAGCGGACGCTGTTTTGTGTTTTTTCCCTTCCAGAGACAAACCTAGACATGGCATCTCATATGGTTCGGTCGGCTTGTTCAACCTTTCTAGAGCTTTAAGTTCACTACCAATGTCTTCCTGACAGCCATGTTTTGTTTCATCTAATGATTTTGCATGGGAATCAGTGTGACTGGATTTGTTCACTCCCCACCATTTGATGTAACTTGACATATCGATCTTCCTGTCTATGCAGAAACCACCTACATATTCGCTTTCAATGCTTGCCTCATCACCGGAACCTTTAGTGGTAGAGAAGTACTAGGCAATTAGCAATTGACTCGTGAAGAAAAACAGCAGATATTTTTTCAAAATGTCATAAACGGAAGCACCATATCATTTTTGTCCTCGATATTCTAAGTATACTTACCATAGAGTGTGTTGTTGAAGTAAGCAGCTTCAGGCATACGACCAAATTGTGAATCCCAACGACTAAAGACATAGGGAAAATTGATATGAACACAAGGCAAATAATATTACGAACAATGGAAAAATTCAGGCTTATAATAAAAGTTGAAGCATAAAGAAACTAAAACCAGCATTTCCAGATAAGGGTATGTGTGGATGGTAACTAACCCATATCCATGCCTTGTACAGCTATCTCCATGTATAAAAGAATAATGAACGTACAAAATCATACCTGGCGAGGGGGCGGTATTTGGAGATACCCCTTGAGAAACCACTACTCTTTCTGCACAAGAAATGCTTCATAAGAAACAGCAAACATCCATTCATGGTTTATATATATAAATACAAAGTATATACACACCTTCGAAGTGATGCAAGATAATCCTCTCTGGATACATTTTGCATCTCTTCAAGGTCTCTTGTATAATCTTTCACCTGCAGCCCCCAATTAACTTTGTCAATACATGCAAAGAAAACCAACAGCAAAGACTACGAATTAGAAAGGTTAACCTCCGATTACTTTCAGTTAACCTGTCAGATTATAAATTTAAGAACTTAAAACACAAAGATCTGAGGTGCTTATGATTGTTTCACAGAGTGGAAATCTTAAATGGAATTAGAAAGGTTAACCTCCGATTACTTTCAGTTAACCTGTCAGATTATAAATTTAAGAACTTAAAACACAAAGATCTGAGGTGCTTATGATTGTTTCACAGAGTGGAAATCTTAAATGGAATTAGAAAGGTTAACCTCCGATTACTTTCAGTTAACCTGTCAGATTATAAATTTAAGAACTTAAAACACAAAGATCTGAGGTGCTTATGATTGTTTCACAGAGTGGAAATCTTAAATGGAATTAGAAAGGTTAACCTCCGATTACTTTCAGTTAACCTGTCAGATTATAAATTTAAGAACTTAAAACACAAAGATCTGAGGTGCTTATGATTGTTTCACAGAGTGGAAATCTTAAATGTCTTACAGGAAAGTTTATTAGCGTTCCAGGGCCCCAATATTTTAGAGCGGCAAGGTCATATGCTCTGGCTGCAGCTTCCTCGTCATCATAAGCCCCTAGAGCCATTTGAAGAAGTGAAATGTTAATATTAAGTCGAAATGCTGTTGTCATTTATGTGTTCCAAGAAATATGCTGATTAGACTACTCACCCAAGTAAACTGTCCAGGCAGGTCACACGCCATCAGAGATCCAATTTCAGTGCAAATACAGGGATAAAAATAATTAGCATCACAATCAATTAGATACTCGAGTAGGCATTTTAACAAGCATTAGATATACAATTGCATGCTTACAAACGGGAGAGAGATTGACCTTGTTTTCCCTTCTTGTTTTGGCTTTGATTCCAGGTACTTTTATCCCAAAGATGAGCTTCATAACGACCGGTCCATCTATGCCTGGCATCAATAGCACAAACTCACTATTTCTGAAAGTCTTATCCAGTATAGATAAACCAATCTCATAAAAATATTTAAACATAATAAAATGAAGAAAATAATAATGCTTTTGAGGAACAAATTCCGGGCATGAAAATATAAACAAGACAAAAGCATCTCATGCATCAAAAAGTGCACCTTATTCCCTTTGTTCACAGTGATATGAGAAGAATTTCTTCGCAGTACAAATTACACTTACACGCTCTAAATAAGGAAATAGATCATAAACCTGAATCCATCAAAACTTAATGACTGTTCCAATTACTCATAGAGTAAATAAAAATACATCCGCACATCACCACACGATATTAACACGAAGTAAATCACATATTGGCTATTGCATACTGATACTATACCTAGTGACACCACGATAAACGGAGCTGCGCTTGCCGGCGGTGCAAGGGGGCATTTTACTGATGCGCTCCTTCGCAGTACATCCCCTCTCTTTCTTCGCTTTCTTCAGGCCTCTATACATTAAAAGTTGATCGGTGTCTAAGGGGAACGCCGCCGCTTCCGAGCTTTCTCCACCTCCTCCACCACCACCAAATTCTTCAATTTTTGTAGGCTCAGATGAAGAGGAATCCATGGCTAAAGCTTTTGAAACCCTAAGAGAGAAAATCAAAGTGATTTTGAGTGTGTGTGTGATGGATTTTTCCTGTCATGTGGAAATCTACAAGAGGGAGGGAGAAATTAGAAATGACGGATGTGTCCTGAACTGTATCGGGTCTTCAAACGGGTTATAACGGCTAAGAATATATGGGGGCATTTTTGTACTTTTCGCTAGTTTTTTGAAAGTGTAGTCATATGTGAGTTTGGTAAACCTTAAAATTTTCTTTCTCACTCATTTTCAATTTCAATTATACGTCATCCATCAATCTACTATTCTAAAATACATTCTTCAAAAGTAATATGACTCAAACACCTTAAAAAGTAGAAAAAATTAGAATTTACGCATTGAATATTTTATTGTTTGAATATGTGGTTGAAAATAAGTATATAGAAAAAATAATTTTGAAAGAATTAAAGACAAACATGCACAAAATATCATATTATTCTTTTCAGTAAATAGAAAGTAATGTTTCGTTTTGAATTTAAAAATGGAAGAACTTTTTGAAACTTTCAGTAAAAGGCAAAAAGAATCGGTGTCGAAGGTAAGATAAATTGCAAAGCAAAGGCAACATGGTGCACAATTATCAATTTTTTTTTCTCTGAGGCGATGTCTAGGATTTGTAATAATTAATGACATAATATGGGTATTTATAATTGAAGTGGTGGAAGTGAACCCTTAACTCTTATGAAAATGACAGTTTTAACTTATGAAGCCATGAAAAAAGTGACTCATGTGACGCTTCATGTAATGATGATTGAATGCGTACATTCTTTTACACATCTAGGACAATGTGCGAAGTCATCTTTTTAACTGACATAAGCATCAAAGCACGAACGATCGCGATCTCCTGATTCATCTGTGTTTGGCTCCATTCTTGCTTGTCTAACGCGTGCGTTATAACTACACATATAACATACGTTCGAAGAGAAGTCGATTCGAGATCTGTTGGAAGCTAACCAAACATGGATGCTGTTACCATAAAAGTGCTAAAGTTTTATAATAATTTCTTCATACATCGAACTAAATAACTCCGTAAATCACGGGTAGAAATTTGATTAACCCGGTTGATTTTCAAACCTACTCTGTGCCACTTTTTCACCTGAGTAGTTGTCCTTTGGTTTGTTTCTAGTACCTTAAAACTCTCATTTTGTTCCCTACTTTCCAGCTGGTTGGCAGCACTTTGTTTATGGTCAAAAGAAAGTAATCTCTAATCTCTTTAATTATTATGCGCAATCAAAAATCGGTGTAATCCTTATCTATCCAATTTGACTACATATATTGTAGTCGACATTATGCTTTACATTGTACAGACACAATTTTATCATTGATTTCTCCATCACTTAAAAACAATTAATGATTTCGATTTTGTCACGTGAATTCAAATATCATCCAAGTTCTACATAACTAGAGCTTGTTTGGTATAGATTTTAATTCGATTAAAATTGAAAATTGAAAAAATTGCTAAAAATCTAAATTAAGTTAATAACTAATTTCAACTATACATTTTGATTATGCTCTATATACATAACATTTTACATACACGTGATGTAATAAGATATGATTGAATCATAATTACTTCAACTAAATAAAAAAAAAATTCTCTTTTTGACACATCATATGTATATAAATCATTATGTAACTCCTCATATACAAGTATTATTATTCTTTTAGCAATACCAAACATGAACTAAATATTTATTTGTTTACATGATTTTAATCGACTTCCAAATCCGATCTATCATAACGAGACAAGTGGCATGAAAAAAAGATAGATGGTGTGGTAGTGGTAAGTTGGAAGAGTGTTACACGTTATTCCAACTATTGTGTTCTTTTTTGTTTCTTTTTTTTTTTTTTTTGTCAGACACTGCTTTTCAGCAGTTACAAATTGCAAAATTTCATTAAAGCCATGTCATGTTCTCTATACTATATCCCAAAATATCATTCTGCATAGTTTAAATTCTGTTTTTCATAAAGAGAGTTGACATTTATAGATATATTAAGGGCCTGTTTGATATGACTTTTGAAAAGTCAAAATGAACTTTTGAAATCTAAAAGATAATTTTGAATCGTTTGACTAATTTTATGAAAATCGCATCTTCTAATTAGAAAAGTTTCAAGAGGAAATTGATATTCGTAGTTTCCTCTAAAAGCACTTCAAGCTCTTTTAACATTTGGTTTCCAAACAAAAATTAAGGTAACATCCTCTAAAATCTCTTCTACAAGAAACAAAAGTCATGTTAAGTGATCTTCGTATCTTGAAAGACTATTGAAGTTTAACCGTGGATACTTGTGCTGTGCAAATTCATCTCAATGAAGAAAAGTTCAATTCTAGTCTCGGTCAAAATTCATTCTTCATTTCATTATTCTACACATCTGATTGAAGGAAGTTCTCACATTGATGGCCTTTTCTCTAATACTGTTGCAGCTCAGGAAATTGTTTTGGCTGATGGGCGGTTGGTTAGAGCAGAGCTACAATGAATACTGTGACCTTTTTATGCTATTCCATGGTCTCAAGGGAAACTCAGACTCCTTGTTGCCGTTGAGATTAAGTTTATACCTATAAAGAAATAAATGAAACTCACATACAAACTTGAAGTGCGCAATCTGAAAGACCTTGCACGAGATTACATGGATTTTTTTGCACCATGGAATGGAGATCAGGGCTACCCTGAATCCTGATAAGGTTCTCAACCTGTGAATTTCTTGCCGAGTTTTAATTGTGTTGGTTGTTAGAAATTCGAACGTTAACTATACCGTTTGAGCTTTCTACCAAATTCGAAACTTCCAGTTGTGCAGATTTTGATTATATATAACAACTCCCCACTCCCATCAACTCCCAACAACTCTCTCTCTCTCTCTCTGAGGGTGTT
>CAIGRS010075317.1:0-10229 GCA_903798395.1 Fraxinus floribunda | reverse complement strand
TTTCTTTTTCTCCTTTGAGTGCTATTAAGGTTTTTAAATGTGGTACAAGAAAGGCCACAAGCACACCTGTAAGCTTGTGCATTTGCTATGAAATACTAAAAAAGGAGTTACATGATGGATGAAATTTATTCTCCAGTATCACCACAAAGTAGTATTCCATCAGGAGTTATTGTATTCACTAGCATCGCCACGAATTTCGTACTCGAAATGCTAAAACAATAGCAGTGATTAACTAGATAATTTAGATCCAATATGCATAAAAATGAATTTCTTTAACTTGTCCCTTCGCCACCCTTCCTGTCAAAATTGAAAAGTATAAAATCTCCCAGGTTTAGACACTCCCATCTTTTTTGTGTCTCATTTTTCTCAAAACAAAGAAATGACGGACAGAAAAGTAGTAACCTTTCTTCAAGTTACCTTTTCAACATGTACAACCTTCTACAAATTGATATATGATTGAGTCACTACTGATTTGCATAATAAGTATTTCGATAAGTTTTAAATATAAAAGACATCTACACAGAAAAATATATAAATTAAAAAGCAGAGGTTTGAAATGATGGAAAAAGTACTTGATAGAAGTGGTGCTAATTAAATACTTCAGAAAAGGAACAATTAGACAAGAACTCACCTATTAACACCAGTTGACAAGTCAGACATATTCAAAGTTGTATTGTAAATGCTTTTCCTATCCTCAAGAATATGTCCGCAATCTTGCAAGCCAGATAGTTCATGCACAGCACTCCGCCCTTTCACCTTGACAGTAACCGTACTATGTTTCTCAAGGGATTCTATTTTGTACGGGTCAAAAGGGAGTTTTTTCTGTCTTTTAATGCAATCGACCAAATAATCTTCCCTCACAATAGGTAACTTCATTCTCCTGTCACGATGTAATCATTCCCAGTTAAGGGAAAAGACAAAAGGAAAGAAAGAGACTAACGGAAAGTATGTTATGTTCTTGGCAAGAAATTATCTAGCATTACCTTGCTTTTCTTATCTCAGTATCATGGTCATTCAATGCACCACTTACAACTAAGCAATTGGTTTCTGTAATATTCACATGAAGTAAGAGAACAGAAAATTATCAATTNATTACCTTGCTTTTCTTATCTCAGTATCATGGTCATTCAATGCACCACTTACAACTAAGCAATTGGTTTCTGTAATATTCACATGAAGTAAGAGAACAGAAAATTATCAATTACAAAAGAAACGAGACCAATATTTGGACTTCAAAGTTCAGCACATAGACCGTGCACCTTTTTTGATCTTGTTGTGAACCTGTCCACCCGCTTCCTCAATTTTGCTCTTCCATTCCACCTGAAAAACCTCCATTATTAGGAAAATTTCTACATTGAGCCCTAGAGCAAAGATTAGAAGTTTACAAAAAGCTCAAAACAATTACTATATTTAAAATAACAGAAGTAATATATGAAAAGTCATACTATGGATTCGTTAGGAGCTCCAGAAATGGCAACTTTTAAATCTCCAATATTTTCAACCTTTGAGGACGGGCCCAGTCCCTTAACAGCTTGACTGCCTGATGTGCATGGTGAAGATGGAAGCAATACTCTTGCTGGTTTTTTTGCCTTCTGTGACTTGAACCACTGTAAACACCAATTGAACTATGATGTCAAATTCTAGACCTGACAAATAGCATAAAATTAAACAAGGACGATTTAATTTCATGATGAAAGAATATTTCTTCTTAACTTGTATACCTTAAGAAGATATTCATTGCTTGTATTTTCGGGGATTTTCCACTTTCCCTTAACACGTTGTGGTTCAGTAGTAGAGTACGAACACTTGCTCCACTCTGATAAATACCCGCAACATCTGTACATGCCCAAGGTATAACGAAGACATCCAGAACATAATTGGCATCTGGAAAGTGCTCCAAAGAGCATTCCATCGGCACTAAATAAAACATAAAGAGAAAACAAGACAAAATCAAATTAAATATGATTTGAAAAATTTTAGTATCAAAGCAAGCATACTGGGAAAAAAAAAAGATCATATTAGCAGACTCATAAATGGGATACAGTAAAAAATAGAAGACAAAAATTATATGTGGTGACAGAGTAAACCGGGCTTGTCATGGTATCAAAAATTCATGTCTTCAAACATTTCAGAAATTCAAGTGTACAAACCATAAATTATTCAAGAAGAAAATAGAATATTGCATTTAATCCTCACCGGCAGAGAAGGTGTAGCAATTTTTATGTTGTTTGACAAACTAAAAACTGGCTGCTGTGAGCATACTCAGAGGGTGTGTGGTAGAGATTAAAATCAGATTAAAATTGAAAATATAGTTGTTATTGTTGACTTTTATTAGATGGGTGGGACCCAATAACGGTCATATTTTCAATTTTAATTGGATTTTAAGCCGTACCAAACAGGCTGTCATTCTTATTCAGAATAAGGTTTATATGCTGTAATAAACTAAAAACTGGTATCGTAATACTTCGCATTATATTTCCTAAACTCTGGAAATCTTACCACCGCTCTCGCAAATCAAGTTCTGATCCTTTTGAATCTTGATTATTTTCTTCAAGCATCTCTCGTAACTCTGATGTTGCCACATGCTTTTTGAGATCATCTTTCAGGGCCCATAACATCCTTGTCTGCATCTCCAGTTGGCTTTCAAGGTCTGATGCTTTAGAGTTTTCGTCTTTACTATCAGAAACTGTCTGGCTCGTACAAGCATGCACTCCAGCTTTAGAAAGCTTTGACTTCGGGTCACTTTCAGTGGTTCTTTTCCTCTTGGCCCCACCTTTGGACGTTGATTCTTGTAAGAGTTCTCTCTCCTCCTTTTGCTCAACTTTTGTGACTGAAAAGTAAAGGTGGTTCATCATGACAGAGCCCAAAGAAATCCTTGCGCAATTTATTAAAACTTAATCGGTTCTTCAACCTTTTGATGTGGAAGGATTCTTCGCAACGAGAGAAAGAAGTGTTGCCTGGTCAGGGCTAGGAAGACTGCCCCATCCGTAAAATTTCTCTACTTGGGAAGTTGGAAAAGCTTTCATGAAACAATTTGCATGGTGCCATGCCAAGGATCTGGCACCTTGACCCTCCGGCTTGGTTGATATGCGAATCTACATAAAAATGGATAACGGACAAGAAAAATTTGATAGGATTTTAACTGGATTGAAGGCATTCATGTAGATGGTCAACATACCAAAAGAAGCACAAAAAGCTTCAAAACAGTGGACAAGAGCTAACAGTGTCTTTAACCAATGTCCAATTATACAAGGCACCCATGTAGTCAAGAACGCTACCGTTGTCGAATGCCAAAATCATCTTTATATTATTAAGTGAACTTGCAACATACAAAAACCTACCTCTCCCTTCATGATCTTTTGGTTGCAGCTCCGACAAGCAGCACGAGACGTTTGTGAAACTTCAACACCGTATTCCATAACAGCAGGCGAAGTGGAATTCGTCTGTGCACCATCTTCTACATATTTTCTAATCCTCTGCTGATCTTCCCAACGAAGCGTTTCTAAACCTTCAACATCATCAACCCTAAAAAGAGCAACAACATTATACATGGATCAGCAATCAGTTAAAAAAAAGTCAGCAACAAACTATTTTGTCCCTTTAAATCCAAGAAAGATCAAATTTAACAGAAACATATGATAATACATACGACTTAATCTGATTTGATTTCCTTAAGATGCAGTCAGCATGGTTCCACATCTGATTCCAGAAAAAAACTTAAGTTAGGAGGTAGCAACACAACAAACAAAATACCACAAATAAGTGAAGAATACCGCACTAGATGTACATACAATTATCTTCAGGAATACTGGTTAATAGCTATTTTTTATTCAATTGAGAGTAACAGTATCAAGGAATAGTTTAATTGTAAATGAGAGGTCAATTGTGACATCAGGAAGTCATTTCTGTCAAAACCCATCAAGATAAAATTTGTAAAAACTAGATCTCCAGAGACATGTATGCTAAAATTAATCTAGTGGAGGAGATAAACAAAACTTCTGATAAAGTACATTAGAGAGCTAGTGATTCTCAACGCATTAAAGAAAAAATTTAATTGTTTTTGCGCTATGCTTTAAAATTTTGCTCAGCGAAAAGGGAAAAGGAAGAAGAAAACATCTAATGCCACTGTATACCCAGAATATAATATTTTCAGTTATAAACACTAATTGAGTAAAAAGAAGCTATTAATTTCAAAACAAATAGCAATCTTCAAGAGTTCGACAGATATTGTTCAAGGAAACCAAACATTACAATTGAACCCCAATTTCACCTAATGGAGAAATCTATTAAAAATAAATCAACATAATCTGCAAAATAAAGAAAGCCTGTCCACTTAAAAGTAACAAAGGTGAGGTTTGAAGTGCTGTACAAGCACGTGGGACTACCCACAGTAAGTTGTATCAATAAACCAAGTAATTGAACACGGAGGGGCTGCAATAGGCATGAAAATTTGATTGATGCAAGCCTCGTTTTGTTCAGTATAGAGGATTTTACTAAAAATTAAAATGAACAAAAAGAGATACGAGTGTTGAGCTAGTTTGGAAAAACTGAAAGAATGATAGAAATAACCTACATTATACAATTTCCAAAAAAGAAAAGGTACAACATGAAATTGAGGAGAAAAGTACACGAAGAAAACTTGAAGTTAAACATAAACAAGAATGCACCCAATAATATAAGTAAAAATGCAGTGTGTCAATGGACCGAAAATAAAAGGAACATACTTGGGAGGCGAAATTGAGTACATTTTAAATAACAATTGAAGCAGATAACAGAAACTATAAAACAACAAAGAAAAATTGATGGGTTTGTCAAGAAATGCTAAAAATTACATAAATTAGAGAGTAAAATAGGAGAAGAAAGCAGAAGGTATTTACAGGCATGAACCCATCAAATTGGGTGGCTTGAACCATCTTGCCAAGTCTGAGTTTCTCTTTGTCAATGATTTTCTTGCAAGTCTTGCACGATGATCTTGACGACTTCGCATACTCTACTTTCCATGGCTTTGGAGGGTTTGCCATTCTCCACCTTTTCCTTCTTCTCTTTCCGGGGAAAAAAAGTGAGTGTAATATGAATATTCGCCTTTTCTGTTCACCTAGCTTTTGTAGAGCGTGTTAACAGTGCGTTCAATTTGGTGCGCGCGGATGCGCTTGCAACCGTGCAAGGGAATCAGAGTACAGTGGAAGGAACAATTTTATTTCAAGAGCAGTATACGCATTTGTATAATTGTTTCGTCTGATTTTGGGCAATAGAGTATGAACCTGTATAAATTATATTTTGACATGAATTTGGGATTTTTTTATTTTATTTTTTATTTTTTTTTAAAGAATCCACAAATTGTGAGCTTGTTTGATTCCACTTAACAGGTTTTACGATGTTTTTAATTGATATTGTTCTATTGGAATGTAATTTAATCCCACGACTATTGATCAAGCTTCAATCGACTTAAGGCCTTCCAAATCATCCTTTTTAATATAACTGAAATTAGTCCAAATTAAAATTGTATCAAACTTTTAAAAATTGTTCAAATGAAACAATAAATAAATCAGATTTTTAAGTATCACTATTTCAAATTTAAGGTTAGAGGTTTTAAATTTCAAAAATCAGGTTTTCATTAAAATTTATTTGTGAATTAATTAATTAATTATATATTTTATTAATAAATATATATAAATGTCACATATCTATACAATTTGATCACAATTCAAAAATTTTACGATCACAATTAAAATATTTTATATGTCACAGTTCTTTCATCAGTCATGAATTAAAAATTTAAAAGTCACAATTTGTTCATTAGACACAAATCACAAAATTTATAAGTCACACAACTATTTTATGATCACAAAACATCAAATTATATGTCACATATTACTTTTATTGGTCACGAATTAATAAATTTGTAGGTCACGCAGTCTTTATTGGTCACTTATCAACCAATTTATTAGTCACAATCAACAAATCATTTGTGACCATCACCAACAAAACACCACTGTTAACACCACAGAAACACACCATCGCCACCAATACCAACACCACCACCACCTTACCACCAGCAAATGACCTCACTACCACCCAACAACCACCATGAACCATCGCACCACGCCAAAACACACAGAACCATCGCAACCCAGTTCTTCGGGTGCTAATAAGCCTAATCCCAACATGAGAAGCAAATCGAAAGTCAACTAATAGAACCAAATGGATTACAGTACCAAAATCTTGATTTCATCAGTCGAATTATTTGTCTAATCCTCCAAAATCCAAGAAGCCCAGATCAGATAATCATTCATATTCATCAAACATGAACTTCCAGCAACCTACCTCATCTGCATCTTCCATGGACGAACCCGATTCAGAAGCTATCGCGTAAATGAAAGAGATGATTTATAGCGCTGCAGCCTTCAGGCCGGTGAATTTTTGTGCCGATTGTCGGCTTAGGTGCCGACGAGGTGGTGCCAGTGGTGGCGGCGGGGATAGAAAGAGGGGAGGGAAAATGGGTCGGCGAGGGAAAGAGAAGAGAAAATGAAATAATTAGGGTTTGAAATTGTGTAGGATTGATTTAAATAAAAATTAAATTAAAAACTATTAATTAAAACATGATTTATGTATGTTGATTTTGGATTTATGAAAATGAAATCTTAAAAACTTGTGAGACTGTAATTTCGTCTTGTTCAATTCAACGAAAAATGTCACAACCATTGTGCCCATAAAAAAATTGTCCAACTTGAATTAGACTCAAGTCCAAACCAATCAACCAAACTCAAACCTGCCCGAATTTGGTGGGTTTGGATTGGGTTAGGTTTGACCCGTGAATGAATTGGTTTCGATTTGAATTATTGTCAAATCGAACATGTTGGATTGGATTTGAGCTAAACTCAAAACCAACCCAATCTAACCCACAACCCAACCCTAGGTGCATGATTAGAGATGACTGACTTGTCCAATGTCCATGCTCTCTTCCCGTCTTCCTTTCATATTTTACCCTTGATTTGGGGCTTCAAAAGACAAAAATGACCCTGACAAAAAATTCTTCCTGAGTTTTTTGATCTTTAGCACAATGTTGTGGAAGGCTTTTCAGCAATTTGTCAAAGAAGTGTGAATATTGAATGATACTTTAATGAATTTGGGACCCCCAATCAATCCTCAAAAGAGTGATTTATTTATTTTTCGAAAAAGCGGAATCAAACATGCACTAAGTAATATCATGGATCTTTTTCATTAATTGGATTGTTACATGATTATAATTTTTATGCACCCAATCTCGAGTCAAAAGTGTAATGTCATCGTTCAATCAACAAAGAGGAAAAAAGATAGGATAAACTCCCAAGTTTCTAAACCTTCAAGACTCAACTATTGAGAATCAAAAGTCGTTATGTCATCATACGTGACTTATAACTTATAAGTTTACCCTACAAGTTAAGTTTGGGCGCACTTAATTCAGTGAACATGTATTGTCCAACCATGCACACATGATTTCGCATTTCAATCAATCAAAAACGAAAGACTGAAATAACTTAAATATCCCGATCCAAGAAATTTCGACAACCAACTTAATTATATCTACGCTATACTACCTCAATCAAATCTGTCATCACTAATCAAAGAACAATACAAAAATCTTAACATTAATTGAAAACAATCGAAGTGCATTTATTTGATTTTCTATAATTATGTGATTTTGTTGTGTATTTATTCAAACTTAGTATGTTGAATATTTATTCCGTTTTGTGGCAAATGTGTAAAATATTGGAAACCATGTGGTATAATATAGAAGTTTTGTTCTTCCAGCAATGTACACTTGGACCCCTAGTAATTATGCTTTAATTATGGGTATCCGAAGCATAGTTTGCCACATTTTATTGCTATACTTTGTCTAAACCAAAGTTATAAAATTCGAAATCGAAAAAAACCGGGAATCGATTGGGTTCGTATTAAAGCCAACTTAATTTTAAAATAGGTGCCAAACTCGGTTTGCTGGAACCGGCGATCCGTCATGGTTTTCACTAGTTAAACGGGTTGGATCCTATTTTCAGAAAAATAAAAACTTATTTCTTAAACAACGATTTGTTTTCTTTTAAATGTTTTCGTTGACTATGATTGGTAATAAATTAAATCAATTATTATAATAAGTTACAAATTGATTTACTTTATAATCATTAAAAAGGACAAGATATTCGTTAGTTACTAGTTTATAGCAATTTAAATATTGATTTAATAATTCGACCCGAGTCTTGGTTGAATTCTTTGACCCTTGACTCTTTTATTATTTCAAGTCGATGCTCGGATTGATCCTCATAATATTGGTCTAAACTGAGGCCACATAATTGGAAAATTGGATGTTTCAATGATATTATTTGGTAAGTGCGTTTTACACACTTATTTAGGCCACAAAATATAGATAATTGTTGGTAAATATATTGAAATATAGTTTTATTCTATATAAATTATATTTTGTAGGATAACATTGACGAACACGGTGGAATTTAAGAAAAAGAAGCGAAAAATGACTAAAATAGAAGAAACCCAAAGTTCAGGACCAAAGTGCAAATAATTGAAAGATACCCGGAAGTGAAAAAGGAAGATGTAAAAGAATCAAGAACTAATTGAGCGAAGGAATGAAGTGTTGAAAGAAAAAGAACCAAATTTTTCTTAAGTCAAAATTCTCCACCCCCTCCCTCAAGTTGGCACAAAGATGTCTGTAAACTACATTTTATGTACTGTTGTTGAATGTGTCTAATGTACGAAATTAATTTAAGGATAAATCTTGTTGTACAAAATGAGTTGCTTAATTTTTGATATAATTGCCAAGTGGCGGTCCCCTATTGGGGGGCGCCAATCCAACAGGGGGCCGCCACTTGGCGATTATGTCAAATATTAGATAACTCATTTTGTAAGTGTAGGATTATCCTTAATTTAATTATGATGAATAGATTATTATGTATTGAATTTTGTAAATATATATTAATTGTTGGTTTTCCTAAGTAAAAGAAAGATTCACAGCTAGATACTGATTCTAGTGATTTCATTTATTCAAAAACTGAAAAAAATTGTTGAACAGATTGCTGACCTGACAAAGCTCAAGCTTGTATTCGTGAACGATGGTTCAACCACTAATCGTAAATTTAGTGTATTTTCAAATTTTGTTCCTAAAATTTTTATTAACTATGCCGGTATAACTGATTGTAACTCTTTAGAGACCTTCGTGGTCTATTTTCATTTACGTTGTCATATGTTCGTTACATCTATTCACTTTGAAATTACTAGCATATAGCAAAAGCTTCCACTTCTTTCATGTTGATGTTTTCAAGTAAGAGTGTGTTTGATAGTCTAAGATTTTTCATGAAAAATGGAAAATATTTTCCAACTTTGCATTTTGCCTTGTTTAATGCAAAATGTTTTCTATGGAATTACTTTTCTTGATTGCTTCACACGTGCAATTTCCTTGAATTGGTGCCAACTTTTTTTTTTTTCTTTTTTTTGTTAAATTTTTTTTTTTTCAATGGAAAGAAATTATATCCACAATTGTGAAAAAAATTACTTTTAATAGACAATTTCTATGAAAATAAAGTCAAACGAACACCAAAAGATTCAAAATTTCTACATTTTTCAGGTCGAAAATTATACAAATCAAACATAATTAATTACAATTCCCAGTAAAACAATTTTTAGGCAATTCAATTCCCTAAAATTCATTTTCTTTCCACCAATTTTCTACCTTTGCAATCAAACAAATCCTAAAAGATAATTATTTACACCAACTAACACATTAAAATTCTTCTCTCTTTGGCCAAAAAGGCTTTTAAATGTTCCAAGTAATTATATTGTGCAAGGAGACAAATAAGATACCTTTAGAGAGCAATATATCATGATTTGGTGCCGAAGTTACTTCATTTCCACTTGCATAGCATAAGCATCTGCATGCACCTTATTTTGACTATATTTTCAGTAAACTAACTACTTTTTTTGCTGTTGTAACAGGCACATTTTAAAGAAACTAAAGTTAGATGTGAAAACACGAAGTTTAAAGTGATCGATATAGTAAGTTTTTATGATCATTTTCCATTTCAAGGGAGATATTCTGGCCCAGTATTACCTCTAATATTGTATGGGTTATTCCCCTTGTACCGAGGGGGGGGGGTACCGAATGGTGTACCCCCCTCACATAAATGCCGACCCCACATGTATAAAATAATGTTGACCCGTGGTCCCCACTTTCTGATGTGAGT
>CAIGRS010075294.1:0-12309 GCA_903798395.1 Fraxinus floribunda | reverse complement strand
TTACAATCTTCATGAATAACAAATGAGCCTATTGGACTGCTTAAGTTTTGATTATAGATATACCCTAACCTCAGTTTTCATAGATAGTAACAATGTCCAAAGATATAACTATTAGTTATCACTTATCACAGCATGCAACGTAGAGAAGTTGTAATGATTATCACACTATTTAGTTTACAAGGATTGGACAAAAAAGTATGACTCTACAAAGTAAGTCCAGGAGAAAAAGAACAAGATTTCTATGAAAATGAACTACAGGACGAGAAAAATGGGTGGTTTCACACTAAAAGTAAAAACTTAATGAAAGGGTAACTGCTGCTCTACTGCTGAAACAAATTAATAATGGAATCAAATACATGTTTTTCCCAGCTTAACCAAAAACTAGAAGAAATGGGGTGTTGCCCTAAAACCCTCATGTTCCTCCTACCTTTCCCCGTCATTTTCCACATAGGTCTAAATTAATCCCAATAATTGCTATAATTTACCCAATATCTTAAGATAATTTTAAAAAAAAAAATGCCAATTTGAAGCTATTCTGACATTATGATAGAAAAAATGTAATTGAGTTCATATACCCTGCACACTAGAATTTGAACTTCAGTAAATCTACTCTGCAAGTGAATTCAAAATGTAATTTGGACCAAATCAATGTCTGGTATAATCGAGACATCCTATTATCATATTGAATAAGCGCACCAGATCAACCACCACCACTTTAGCAATCAAATATATCTCATAAGTCGGTCACTAAAATAGAAACTCCAGTCATGAAAGTCTACAAGAATCAAAATTGAGCTATTGACAGAATTTTAACTGGAGAGCATTGTTTATACACAAATATCAGCACTTGGATAAAGTTTTCAACTTTGCTACGTAACTCAAGTCTTAAGCTCCACTCCACACATCAACCCTTTAATGGGAGATGGAAGAAACAAACAAGTTCTTGAGAAAAATTGTTCCGCTAACCTTGCTTCCAAAGATTTCCTATATCTACTATGTGTGATTTTCAAACACATTCTATACCTTAAATTTCTAGCTAGTATCTTTTTCTAGTTCACCACAAAGTATAAGCATCATCCGTTATAGATATCTAATATACAAACTTCTATACTAGGCCCAATCATAGCAGCTACCAAGTTCATTCCACTTATTCAGATTCTACCCAAAACATATTCCTCTATTACCTCAAACCCCCTTATGAAGTAAATCTACCTTCTTCTTTGTCCGACTTCCCACCCCTGCTTTATTTTTTTCTGTAAAAGCAAGCTTTGATAATTCAAACTTGCTTGTTCCTACAGAATTGAATAACCTGCATTGAGTTTCTTGATTATAATTCACATTAACCTTAAAGTTTCCTCCATTTATATAACCCAGCAAAAAATAAAGGTAAGATTAAACATCCTGTAGAAGGATTAAGTATCATATTAACTGCAAATTGATATCTAATATGAGCAAGTTATGAATTCAGAACCTGAGAATGAAACTAAATCAAATAGAATAAACTAAGGAAAAAAGCAAACCTTTTCTGGGAAATGAACTCCAAAGCATGCAAAACCAAAGAATGCAAATATTCCACCTTCTTACTGTACACCTGTATGGATCCCTGAAGCAGCAATGCAGCTACATATTGCCCCAAAACCAAAAATTAATAAATAAACCTAACATAAAACTCAGAATGAAGTTTGAATAATAAATAATTTACCTTCAGCAAAATTTACCGATAGGTGGGCATTGTCGTGGCCAGTGATTTCACCGGAGCAAATCTTTATCAAATATTCCTCTAAATTCTTTGCTAAATCGACGGCCCAATTCGATTCGAGGTCCCGCAGAGGTTGTATTGTGTGGATGAATTTACTGGAGGAGGATTCCGGTTGTTCGAAATCGTTACTCATTTTTTAAAAATTGAATTTTACCGTCCATTACTAGTAATTTTTTGCTGGGTGCTAATAAAGTTTGGTTGCAAGAAGGAAAACAAATTACATAAGGGTTTTGAAATTTGAAGAAACTGGATTTGATTTATGAAACTGGTGGGTGTATAGAGATGAATCTGAATCGATCGATACAGATACAGGTTACTCTGTGTGTGTGTGTGTGTGTGTGTGTGAGAGAGAGAGAGAAAGAGAGAGAGAGAGAGATTTGAAAATTTTGGTGACCGTACTTTTTCCCGCTGAGTCGAAATAATTATGGGCCTTATAAAATAGTAGCCCAAGGTAACTGGACTTGGGAGAAAGTCCAACTTTTTATGGGTCAATGAGTTACAAGAGAGGTGTAAAGAGATTCGACACGACCCGGTTTTTGAGGCAACTCAACCAGTCGACTTGGTCCTTTATCTAGGCCTAGCTCAGTGCCCGGGCATATGAGCGGTTTTACTATTTTGATTTAAGTTTTCCTTTTATATTTATTTTTCCCTAATTAGATTTTCAATAGAACGTAAATACATAATTCCATCTCTAAGAATAGACAAACCATTCACAGACGACGAATGTTGGACTTTTTGTCGTGTATGTTGTCCACACCTAGACGACTCAACACATTTTGGCCCTACCCTCATCTCCTTTCTCCGTAATGAAAACAAGTTCTTTGTTTAGCAAATAATTTTTATTTTTTTTTTTAAATCCCTTGGCTTTCAAGTTGTGAACAAAAACTTAGGGTGTGCTTTGTACTCCAAACTAAATTAGAAGTTAGGATTAGGAGGATTAAAGGATTAGAGTTTGATGTTCTAAATTCTAATACGATATTTGGTACTACAAATAATTAGCAAAACGTATAAATATTGGGAAATAATAAATTTACAAAAGATTTTGTCTGAGATTAAAAAGCACAATCATATACTTTACCACATGACATTATTCAATTAGACAATTAAAAAAACAATTTTTTATCCAATTATTTGTTGACAACAATGCGAATGTCAACAATGATATAAAATATCAATGTATAAATGACATAACCCTAAAAAGTAACTCTGATTTTACAAATAGGTATCACATAACATTTTCCAAAATGAGAAATTTAGGGAATGTTCTCTTGTGTTTCAATTTTGTGTTTTGAATTTTGAATTCATTTTGAGTTTTAAATTTTGAGCGTCTATTTTGAGATTGTTAAAAATATGTTCTTTTTTGATATTTTGAAAAATTAATTTAAAAACACTCAAAACGCATTTTGAAAATGTTGATTTGATTATAACTGAAAACATCAAAACTACAAGTTTATCGTTTTGAATTTTTTTTTGTAAATTTTTAACTTGTTTTCAAAAACGCGTTTTCAAAAATAGAAAAGAAAACGTATTTTCACTATTTTGAAAAATCGAAACAAAAAACGACTTGAAAACGATAAAAAGAACAAACCCTTACATTTTAATAAATAATTCTTACGTTAGCTTCAAAATAAGTAACTCTTCAATTACTTAAACACGTCTGGATGCATTTAATTTACACTAGAGAAAAAAGATTGCAATTTGTCATCTTTCAAAAATGACAAATGGATTGATTTCGATAAATCATAGTTTTCTCCTTTTCACGTCCAACTCTCCCCATATGTTTGGTAGGAAAAATTGTATAGAAATAAAGAATAAGTTAAAACCTTAATTTATAATATTGTCTAGTACTTTGTACTAAACACGTTCTCAAAGTTTAGCTCTCCGTAGTTCTAATTTTGCAATTGTCCCCAAGTGGACTTCATCAGGACCATCTGCAATCCTCAATGTTCTAGCTGAAGCCCAAAGATGAGCGAGAACAGTGTCGCCGGACAATCCAGCTGCACCGTGCACTTGCATTGCCATGTCGAGCACCTTCAATGCCATATTTGGAGCTGCAACCTGCCCACGGAACCACAACAAATGGGAGAGAATTAAAGAAACAAAAGCTCAAGCTGTTAGAAATGGAATGCATTTATGTATTTAAATTTAGCCTTACTCCTTACATGCAGCCCGGATTCATTTTTCTCTAAGGTTCCAAAAAAAAAAAATTGTGAACAAGTGGTGGCAAGACTTGAGCCTAGGCCTTTTGCTTGCACGTCGACATTTTTTTTTTAAACGGTTAATGGCAAGAATTGCATCCATGTCATTTGCCTACTATGGTACCATATTTATTAATATAAATTTAACCTTCGATGAAAATCAAATGCAAAAAATACCTTGGCCATTGCAATCATCCCACGGGCCTTTTTGTTTCCTAGTTGATCAAGCTGATCTGCAGCTTCTAGAACTAATAATCGGGTTTTCTCCAGTTCTATCCGACACTGCAGCGAGGGAAAACCATTAAAATTCAAGCCAACCACTTCGCAATGTGGCAAGTACACAAGCAAAGGGCATAAATTTCAACAAGAATGTGTACCAAACCAACCTTAGCAACATCTGAAAGGAATGACCCATGCTCGGCAATAAACTTTTCAAAAGCTTTTCTGTTTAAAGCCCTTTGAACCATCATCTGCATGCCACGTTCGGCAGCACCTATTAGTCTCATGCAATGGTGCAACCTTCCAGGGCCCAACCTACCCTGCAAAAGAGTTGGAAAAAACATGAATTGCGCCGTTTGAGGAAAACAATCACTAACAACTAAGGCCGACCCCAATAAGGCTTGCTATGGTTGTAGTTTGTATCAAATACAACCGAGATCTTCAGCAAAGAACACCAAAAAATTTCTAGTGTTCTTTATAACTTTTGTAGTGTGTGTAGCAGAGCTTCCTCCTGGCTAATGACACCAAGGAGAGGGAAGAAGATAGTAAACATGAAAACCCATACCACGCTAAGTGTGTCCCACATGAGAAAAATTAAATAGGACTCATCAAGTTTCAATCAGAAAGAAAAGAATTACATGTGAGCATTCAAAGCCATTCAAACTAATGGACGTACAATTAGGATTAGCACATCTTTTAGATGGAAGTGGCTTGACAGATTCTTTTATAATGGTAGTTGAAATTGAAGGGAGAGTATTAAATAAGAAAAAATGCTAAAATCTTGTTCATAGTAGTACAGTCCATTCCAGTGCTGCTTACCAAGCACGAAGAGCTTCAAATAATATTACCTGTGCAATTTCGAATCCAAGCCCCTCTCCGAGCAGAATATTCTTGGCAGGGACATGAACATTCTCAAATGATATTTCAGCATGCCCATGAGGTGCATCATCAAACCCAAACACCGTCAGAGGTCGCTTTACATTCACACCAGGAGTATTAATATCTACCAAGATCATGGATTGCTGCTTATGATTGGGGGCATTGAAGTCTGTTTTCCCCTGAATATTTTTCAAATTAATTGCTTTTAATTTATAAACTCGGAGACAAAACTGCGGCAAACAGTAACTAACCATGACAATGAGGATCTTGCACCTAGGATCCATGGCTCCACTGGTCCACCACTTCCTTCCATTGATGATATATGAATCTCCCTGCCTGTTCAAGACATCCATGGAATAAATGATATAACATAGAACTTAGTACATTATATACATCGGTGAGCACGTTTTGAAGGGCTTAAATACTTCCCGGTTTCAAAAGAACAGGACAGAATGTTAAGTTTCAAGAAATGATTCTTTGATTACAAGTGCTCATGTAAAGTTTAATATCCAACAAGGTGAGTCTCGTGTGTCTGCACCCATCCCTCTCCTAAGATTGCATTTTTTGTCATAATTTCATATCACCAATACACCACCCTATAGGTGGTTTTTTAAAAAAAAAAAAGGGGTTACATTAAGTTGCAATGTTCTACCTTCTGATAGAACACTCTATATTGGTAGCATCAGAAGATGCAACTTGTGGTTCTGTCATTGCAAATCCAGAACGGATATTTCCTTCAAGCAAGGGAACTAGCCATTAATGCAGTTGTTCTTCATTTCCATAGCGCATCAATACCTAGAGAGAAGGAAGGGTATAAGAAAGATAACAAAGCAGTACTTGATAAAATGAAATTATGTATGAGAGCAAAAATAAGTAGCATCTTTTGGAGCATAAAGACCTGAAGGGCAATAATAATCTTGTCTATGATAAGTTACTAATCATCAACACAAGTTCAAATCAATTGTGCAATCTACTCTATAGAAAAGAATTAAAATCCCATGAGAACCAAGGTTATGCAAGGGGGTACCAAATTTAAGCTAAAGTTTATTGAATTAATTGCACTATTACTGTTAGTGTAAGCATTCAAGAGTGCTGGTTACACCAATAATTCTAATACTTCAAATGCATGCAAGAATATATCTAAAATTTTCTTAAGTTTCCTAATGCAATGCAATTTTAGCATTTTTTTTTCCTTTCATGTCACATGAAACAAGAAGGTTTTCTATTTCGAATATAACAGGTGCTCCGCCTGGATAAAGCATGCACCTCAACTTGTCCGTAAGTCTCAAAAAACCTTGACATCTCAATGTGATTTGTGCATTTTATAACTCTTTGGCAGGACACATATCACAGTCGTGCAGTCCAATACCAGGGCCATCTAATTAGAAAAAGAGACACCAAACTAGATCATTTCCTTTCCCTTACAGATGTATTGTTCTGGGGTAATCTATTTTAACCTATTCTTTTGGTGCAAGGCATGCTCTCACGGATTATGAAACAAAAGGCAGCACTTCAGTCAGCTACATAATTGTTGCTTACTTATAATGGATAGACTTTTCCAATACCTCCATATTTCCAGTATCTGGTGCTCCACAGTTGAACACCTGTGGGGCCCATACAGAACGGCCCATGACCTCACAGAGGTATCCATACTCAAGGTTTGAGAGACCAGCACCCAGTAATCCATCAAATGCCTTGTTAATGGTCCCACCAGAAATGACTTTCTTAACCCTAGCAGCACTATCAAACTGCATACAAACTTGGAGACTTCAGTCAAAAATATTTGACGTATGCATAGAAAATTTGCCATGGTACAACCGCCTCAGTACTTGGAAAGAGCTTCACAACTTTCCAAGTGAATGCAAGGGAGAAAAAATGCAATTAATAAATGTTACATACAGGTATCCACAAGTTCCACAGGCCCTCTCTTTTTGCTAGTTTCTTCAACTTCTCTTCTTTAGGATGAACTGTCCACCGCTCCGTAGATTGGGCAAGTTCATAAAACTCATTTTCCACTGGATATATGTGATCCTCCATAAACTTAATCAATCTGTTTCTTAAACGTTGAACCTTCAGACTTGGAACTGATTTGCCTCCACTTGAAGAGGTGTGATCTCTAAATTCCTTTCCACTTTGTCGCATATGCTCTTGAGCAATTGAGTCTGATTAATTGGAAGCAACAACATTTCACAAAACAAAAAATTTGAAGGGTGCATGAACCTTCCAATAGTTAATGCATCTTCTCTCAAGCTAGACTACAACGGGATAAAATCGGCATAGCCCAAAAAAATTAGATAAATATTCAGTTAACATCTTAGCTTTCTCAACAAGTGCTAGAATAAAGAACATACACATATATTAGATCCTTTCCAGGTAACTTAACCATCAATCGAATATATAGAAATTATAGCTACCTGATGGTGGATGCTCGGGAAGAACAGACTTCCTTTGAATAAATGTCCATGCAGTTTCTATAATAGCATCAGCTTTCTTTCCTGCATGGCGGGCACGGTGTCCTCCTGAAGCATTGCCCTGCGAAGAGATGGTGAAAATTTTATACCTCGTTATTGCCAATTTGAACTTAATTAAAAAAGTCATATACTCTAGTAACAAATTTGACAGCTGTGATACCATGATCCATCTACAATGTACTCCAGCAAAAATCGATGCCAAGCGAAACAAAGAAAATGTAATATAAAACTTCCACCGAGCGACAGGCCATGGCTTTCCCTACATCTCAATATTCAAGCAAAAGTAAGATCTCTGAAATCTTAGAGAGATGGTATCTGAAGATGTCTAATATTAAAATTAATAATGCCTACATGGAATACACAAATGTACAATCAAGGTGAATACATGGCGACATTCAGGAAGATGTAACACATTTAATTATTGGACTTGCCCCACCAACCCCCACGTGGAAAACCCCATTTGCTATTCTCTAAATGCATTCTTCACTAATCACTAACATGGGAAATGTCAGGGCAAAATTCTGCAAGTTATGTACTTGACAGAAAAAGATATATTAAAAATGTTTTGAGTCAGAAATTTAAAATAGACATCCAGATAATTGTAAATTTAGGTCTCACAGCTGCAGAACAGTAATATGCCAGATACTCAGCTTGTGAAGGAACCCCATCGGGAATTCCAGTCAATTCAAGACCTCCATTCTCTTGTACTTCGTCCAAAGCAATATCCACAATGTAATGCTGTCATGAAACCAAACTGATAAGAAATTTCAGAATCCCAGTCTCAATCATTGATATAGATTCAATATAAAAAAATTTAACATCTCTATAAAATGTAAACTGGAAGAATATGTATATGTCAACAGACATAGTGAATCGTGATCATAAAATGTCAGAAAATTCATCTGTCAGCAAGTTCAAATAAAGTGAAAAAGAGTTGAGAGTCCCAATAGACTTAAATACCAGGCAACAATGCGCAACGTCACACATCTGATTTCCTAGAGTTGATAATTCCCAATCAAGAATGCCAATTACTCTATCCTGCAGCATCAAAATAAGAAATCAGTATTTTAGGTTAGATGGACTAATTTTAAAACAGCTCCTATGGAGTAGTCTCTCTCTCTACATGTATGTGTGCGTGTTTATATGAATCTGTGTATGGAGATGTAAGGAGCAATAGTTGTTATAGAGCATGTCTGGCTAAGCTTAAAAATTACATTTCTAGAAAGTAAGATGAGACTTACTTCCTGGGAAAGTAAGTTTTTTAATTATTAAAAAGACTAACCTATAAAATTATGTTTGGCAAAAAAATAAGCTTAAAAGTCTCTTTTACTTCCTTTTAAGCTTCACCAAACATGTTGATAGAGACGCCTGATCCTATAAGTACTCCACAAACAAACAATGTAGCAAAAACTATCAAAAGCACCGCACCTCAACGGGATGAAATACAACATTATCAATCCGAAAGTCACCATGGACTAGACCTGCTGTTGCTCCAGAAGAATCTTCAAGAGGAATGTGTTGACGCAACCAGTCGATCAGTTCTAACATTCTTGGATTTCTGNGATATAAATTCACAAGCATCACAAGAAAAACATATTGAGAGTCTTGGGAAACCATAACTTTAAAAAATGGTCTATATTTGAAAAGTCCGTATCCAGTAGAAAAGGAGGATAATATTTGTATCTTGTTTCCCTCAAGAAAAAGAAAGTAATTCCCCACCTGACGCTTACAGTAGTTTTGTTGTTTCCCAAAATTGCCTAGAGAAATTGCATCAACATCAGCAGAATGAATAGACGCTAAAGCCTTGGCAGTTGCATGATATATTGCTCTTCTTTGCTTCGGTGCTACACCCTAATCAATGAGAACGAATATAATTCAATTTTCCAAGTTGAAGTCCCTATAAGAAACAAGGAACTAGTCTAATGGCATAGTGTTATCCTTATCATATTAAATTTCAAAGAAATAAAATATAGCTTTAGAAATAGTGATGTCCATACCAGAAGCTTTGGGTCTACATATATGCGTCCTTCCAGGTACTCCATGATGTAAAATGGAGTTCCAATCACATTTGAATCTGTACATAAACAGAAAACTTTCGGAACCGGAACCAACGTATGAGTACCTAATGCATGTAGAACCTGCCATGTTAAAAATAGCACTCCAGATGTCAAGTAATTACAATCAGAAAAGTGAAAACGCGCCATGCTAGCAATAAGCTTGACAGTACTCATATCATCGTGCGTGTGTAAACAGGTACATATCATACGCACACTATCTACACATATATATCCATGCATCAGTACAACTGTACAATAATGTATACACATTTATGTGCAAGTGCATTTGCATGTGTGTGTAAAGAGAAACTGAGGGAACAGGACCTGAAATTCTCTCTCAATGGCATGAGCAGATTCGAGCAATTTTCCAGGAGGTTTCTTTCTCATCACATACTGCTTCACAGAAGATTCTGAATGGACTTCCATGAGAAATGTCGGATTTGACTGACCATGCCCAAACTGAATTTACAACACATGATATCAAAACATACCCAAAATAAGATTACAGCTAAGAAAATTATACATATAAGACTTCCATCCGTGCAGCATATTTGAACCCATAATTCTGTTTCAATCATTTTCCTCTCTAGCTTGGTATTGTCTTCTAGAGTCAATTGATTAGCAACTTGATTGTGCAGAGAATTCCCTAAAGATTGCAACTTTGCTTAGCCTGTGTTAGGCACATGGATTTCACTTGGAATTATTATAAAAAAGGTCAATTTAAATTTGAATTGATTCCTTTCACAAATCCTAATTCAAGTACCCAACTTTGCATGGACAAAAAATGATTTCTTTTTTCAAAACCTGCCAAAGTAGAGATGAGAATAAATTTAAAACGACTCAGATTTTATTATTCTTTCCAGAATTAAGATTGTACTAACACAAGGTCTGCAATAAAATTATCACATATAATCATTCAACTTTCAGCAGCCACATACTACAGATACAGGCACTTAAATATCATTAACTGGACTTGAAACTCAAATTCTAGCTCTCCATCTCCTTACCTTGTAATAAAAATCTTTAAAACAAAATTTCGAAACTCGAATATTTTCCAATAGTTTGTGATCAAACAAATATTCAACAGTGCCAACCGTTTAGACTCCCCATCAGAAGATTCAGAACTGAACCCAATCCATCAAAAGACTGTCCTTTTCTTTCTTATAATTGATTCGATGCCACTTTTGTCCACTTTTAAGCAAGGCCAAACATGCCTGGACAAATACTTCTTTTCCTCTTACATCAATTTTATGCAAATCAGCGAAAAAGGAATAAATAAATAGATTCGCAATTCCATAAAACAGAAAAGAAGCAAAAAAAAAATCCACGAAACAAAGAAAGAAAACCTGAGAAACGGTGACTTGAGTAGGTGTTTGAGGGAACCCCTCGACATTAGCCGAAGAATATCGGAGCAGAGCATCAGTATCAAAACTCTGAGCCGGGTCGACCCGACCCACGAGTTCAGAGGTCCGACTCGCCATCAAAGATCTATAAGCTGAATCAAACTTTAACAGCTCAAAGGTATAACTGCACTTAAATTGATCTTTTTCATTTTTTTCTGGGATTTTGAAATTCTGCAGATTGGATTAAAATTCCTGCAGAAAATTTACTGCCAGCAATACTGGGGTATATGATGATGAAATACAAGAAGAAAAATATAAAGATAATATTTTTTAAAAGTTCGCGCAATTCCAAACTGCCTGTTGTCACCTAATACTCATAATGCAGGCCCCCACCTTGTATTTAAGGAAAAAAATATGCGGCCACCGTGTTGACTTTCTATGGCCTACACGAAGTAGAGTTCGTTTCAAATTCATTAAAAACGTCTTCACCTTATATGTTTTTAGAACCGAGCTGTGGTACAGCTTTGGTTACATTTTTTTATTGCAAAAATGTCATTTTATAAAATGATAAATATACACTCGTATTGAAATAAAATAAAAAATAAAAAAATAATTAATTACATTCATATTCCCAAGTTTTTCAAAAAAATCACAAATGAATTCCAAATAACTAATTAAAAATCAAAACTAAAAAAATTTAGGATATATTTGATTGTCAATATTTTCCATGAAAAATATTTTTTTCTATCCAAATTTCTACTTTTTTTGCTGTTTGATTGACTTTTTTCCATGAAAAACATTTTCCTACTTTTGGCGAGGTGGCCATATTTTTCTCAAAATCAAGGAAAATATTTTATTTGGGGATTATGATTTTATTTTCCAAGAAATTCACTTTCTCTTACCTATCAACTCTTTCTTATCTATTCAATAATAAAAAATGGATAAGTATAATATTTTTTAGATTGAAAACTAAATCAATCAAATGCATTTAATTAATAATTTCCATACAAATAAGTTCTAAGCAATTAAATTTATTTTATTTCAATGCAAATTCCATACTCGCAATTAAATTCATCGTAAAATCATTTCATCTTCCTCTCTCACCCCACCCCACCCCACCCCTATCTGATTTCAGACAAATAATTGCAATCTGTGATTTTGAGAAGAAATTTAGAGTGTGCTTGAGCCACATTATTTTGGAATAAATAGTAGATTGATTGATAATGTATGGTTGAAAAAGAAGGAAAAATTATTGATGTGATGAAAAATATTATTTTATTGAAAAATGTGTGATCGAAAATAAGTAGAAAATGAAAATGACGATTGTATTGACCGTTTTGATCCCAAGTAGGTTGTGGTAAGAAGTTGATGAATTTTCATTTG
>CAIGRS010075189.1:0-15902 GCA_903798395.1 Fraxinus floribunda | reverse complement strand
CCATTTTCGCACACTTTTCATTCCATCTATCAATATAATCCTACAAACACAAATTATATCGAATTAAGCCACATTTCAACATATCTATCGACAATAGTCCATGTTTTGTTGCATAATTAAGTGTACAAAACACACTTATCAGGTAGCTCCAATGATACCCCCTCGCTTTGAGGCCCTAGCAAGGGATAAGTTAACGGTAGCGTGAATAGCTCCGGCGTCTATAGGGCAAAAGAGGCCAATTGTCGTGGAGCTCCAAAGGCAGGATTCTGCAAAGAAGGAGAGGACTTCAAGTGACTCAACCACTTGTAAACTCCCATAAACAAAACTTGTTGTGGCAAAAAGGATTGATAAGCTTGAATCTAAAGCTTTAGCCCTTCTTTCCCCTCAAGTACAGACTACTATTATGACCTTTCACACGTACCAGACGGAGAAGTGGCAATCCTTTATGGAGAAAGTAGATATCGTTGATGTCTTCGCCACGATGGTAGCCCAAACGAGGAGGGCGTTTGGTATGGCCATAGAGACTGAAGCCATCTTTAAAAACATTTAAAGTAAAAATTAAGGTTTTACCAATAAAGCCTCCCAAGCTGAGGAAGCTGCCAACAATACCAAGCAGAGGCTCTCAGGAAGAAAAATGAAGAAGAGTTTGTGAAGCTTGCTTCTACTTTGGCAGAAATTGAGAAGTTGAAGAAGGAGGTTCACCTCTATAACGAAGCGAGTGGAGACTTCTAATGTCCACCAGAGGTTGGCATCGAAGGCCTTGGAGAAGGTAAATAAAGAGAACTCTTCTTTAAATAGAAAGGTGGAGGAGTTGAGCTCCAGAATTTCTGGTCTAACTGAAAAGGTGGAGGCTGCCGGGCATGAGTCTCAAACTGCTGGTATTGATGCTGAGAAGCTTTTCCTTGCCAACTTCCATTTAACTAAAGTATACAAAAGCTTTGCTACATACTAGAGGAGGTACGCTTACACGTATATGGTTGAATGGTTGGAGGTAAACATTCAAGGCATCAATACCTCAAAGTTGAGAGCAGAGTTTCTTGAGGATGAAGCAGAAGAGCTTGAGCCTCAAACTCCAGCAAAAGGAAGCCAAGTAATTGAACTAGACGATGATGCAGCTGAAGAAGTGGCTCCTTATGCAATCATACGTTTTGTGGCTCCTCAACCCCCACCCCTTTAAGGCTTTAGGACTCCATATATTTTTCTTCACTTTTTTGTCCAAGTGTAGTGGCTTCGGCCTGCCTTTTGTAAATACTTCTTCAATGAATGAAGTTCTTCCTTTCTTTAGTACTTTTGTTCATTAACCTTCTGCATCTTCACTACTTCCATTCAATTCTGACGTGCTTACCAATATTAATTCGAACCACTAATATTTCAACAATTACATCTAACTTTAAGTTACATCAACTTCAATAACATCAGACATATAAAAACTTCCTAAGCTTAACAACATCAAACTAGTAGCAAGGTCAGACTTATACAACAAGGCCTCAACAATAATAAGACTTGTATAAGCATTAATAAGACTTACATAAATTTTTACAAGTGTTAGCAAGTTTTATATCTTAACAAAGTTCAGAATGTTATCAAGTTTAACCTCAATAATAAATTTAGCTGAAGTTCTCATAACCACTTCAGAACTTATTTTAACCAGATAATCAAACATATGAGATCAAATGTATGTAAGATCTAAGTAACATTAGACATATGCACATAGTGCTTTGATGATAACTCAAACACTAAAATTTGTCCAAGTGTTAGAAGGTCGTGTACCTTTGTAAATTTCTGAACTTATGTATGTTGATATGTATGAACTGAGGCTCTTTAGTACTTTAATACTTTAGACTTTAGTCTAGTTTTGTAATTCTTGTAATTTATAATATGCATAAGTATAAACAATTCGCTTTTCCTTTCACTTTTCTAAGCATGGGTTGAGTGGTTCGCTCATACTGAGGCTTCCCTAACAACTTTATTGTTAAAGGCATTTGCCACACTTCACGAGTTCATTGTGGTCCTCTTTGGGATTCAGCTCCTCATTGAAGTGCCCATGCATCACTTCATAAGGACAAATCATCTATGAAGAGGCTTTCCCATGAGTCTTTCTCACTAGGAGGTACTTTATTTTCTTCATGATCTTACTTGGCCAAAATAGTAACTTACGAGTTGTTCACTCATGCTGAGTATCCTTAACAATTTTATGGTTAAAGGCATGTGCCACACTTCGTTGCATATGTGGTCCTCTTTGGGATTCAACTCCTCGTCGAGGTGTTCACGCTTCCCTACATAGGGATTACTCTTCTATGTAGAGGCATCCCCCAAGGCTTTAGCCCCTTGGTAGGTATTTTTAACTCATGAACAATATAATAAAAGTCATTTTATTGAATTTTAAACTAAATATATAATATGTTTACATCATTGATAATACTTGCGCAGATGTTCTACATTCCATGGATGAGGTTGTGCCTTTCCATCCATATTCTCAATTCTGTAAGTTCCAACCGAACATCTTCACTGATGCAATAAGGACCCTCCCAGTTGAGACCAAGGGTCCAAATGATGCTCTTTAGAGGGTGAAAATACTCTTCAAAGTATCAATTCATTCAAACGAAATGACTTCTTTTCACTTTAGAATTGTAGTATCTAGTCATTTTTCTTTGATAAAATTGTGCTTGAGATTCGTCCCTCCATTCTTTAAGGAAGTCTAGTTCACATCTCCTCATCTCATCATTGATTATTTCATTGAAGTGTATTCGACGAGGAGACAGTAGACCCACTTCAACTAAGCTCATAGCCTCGGCCCCATAGGCCAAGAGAACGGGGTCTCTCTTGTAGCAGTTGCTCGTAGTTCTGATAGCTCAGAGTACTTGAGATAGTTCATCGACTCATACCCCTTTAGAGGTATCCAATTTCCTTTTCAGTATATACTTGATCATTTTGTTAATAGCCTCGACCCACCCATTTGCCTGGGGATGATGTTGGGAGGAAAAGTACTTCTTGATGCCCAGCTCCTCACATAAATTTCTAACATTCTTATTGTCAAACTGTGTCTCATTATCTGATGTAATCAAATGGAACATTCTGAATCTACCGATGATGTTCTTCCACAAGAACTTGTAAGTTTTGGCCTCAGTAATTTTGGCAAGAGGCTCGTCTTCTACCCATTTGGTGAAGTAATTAATGGCGACAATCGCGAAGCGACAGTTTCCTCTCCCTTTGGGAAGAGGTCCTATAAGATCAATTCCTCACTTTACGAATGGCCAAGGGATGGACAAATATTCAGCTCTTGAGAAGGTTGACTCTGAATAGTAGTGAAGCGTTGACACTTATCACATTTTTTGACAAACTGTAGTGAATCCTTTTTCAAGGTAGGCCAGTAGTAGTCTTAGTACTTTCTGTGCTAAGGACCATCATCCAGTGTCGTTCCCGCATTTTCCTTCATGGATTTCCCAAAGTACATAATTCACTTGATCTTTTCCAATGCATCTGAGCAGGGATAGTGAGAACCCACATTTGTATAGTACATCGTTCTGGAAGGAAAAGTAGGCAGCTCTCCTTCTGAGCTTCTGGGCCTCCTCATTTTCAGAGGGTAGGGTCTGGTCTTTAAGGAATGATATGATTGGCTTTATCCAAGATAGAGTGTCCTCAACCTATATAATAGCCTTGCTAGTAGCGATAGAAGGTCTGAAAAGCTGTTCTATAGGCACCACTGTAAGTAGTTCAGAATCTTTGTTGCATGCTAATTTAGATAGTGTGTCGACATGGACATTCTCAAAGCGTGGGATTTGTACTAGTTCGAACCTTTCAATGGATGGGATGAAGTCCATAACCAATTTCATGTATGCTGCCATAGACTTATCTCTGGCTAAAAAATTATCATGAACTTGACTCACTACTAGTTGGGAGTCGCTGTTGATGATGAGCTTTTTCACTTACATCTCTTTAGCTAACCTTAGGCCAGCGAGGAGGGCCTCATATTCCACTGTATTGTTGGTAGCTTTGAAATTGAATCTCGTAGCACAAGTAAGCTTATGTCCCTCTAGACTGTCTATGACAACCCCAGCTCTTGACCCTGTCTCTCCTAATGACCCATCAACTGAAAGGCTCCAAGTTGAAGGTTCGGCGAGTTCTATCTCTTCTTCTATTTATGGGATAGATTGAACTCTACTACAAAATTTGCTAAGGCCTGGCCCTTGATGGCAGCCCTTGGCTTGAAAATAATTTCAAACTCACTAAGTTCCATAACCCACTTTAGTAACCTCCCTAAAACATTAGGCTTCTGCAGCACTTGTTTGAGAGGGAAGTTTATCAACACGTGTATACTATAAGCTTGGAAATATGGTCTCAACTTTCTTGATGATGTCACCAAAGAAAGAGCTAGCCTCTCCATGTTTGGGTAGTGAGTCTCTACTGCCAAGAGTGTTTTATTGATGTAGTAAATAGGCAGTTGGTGAGCATTCTCTTCTTTTATCAAAATCGAACTGATAGCCTCAGAAGTCACTGCTAATTACCATTATAGTGGCTCGTGATCCTTAGGTTTGGAGAGGAGAAGAGCTTGTCCCAAGTGCTTCTTCAGCCTTTGTAAGGCTACCTCACATTCCTCTGTCCATTAAAACTTAATTCCTCATTTGAGGATTGTAAAAAAAAGGTAGTCACTTGTCTGTTGCCTTGGAGACGAAGTGGTTCAAGACTGCTACTCGTCCAGTAAGGCTCTGTACCTCTCTTGGTTTCTGAGATGACCTCATCTCAATCAAAGCTTTAACCTTTTTAGGGTTTGCTTCAATGCCTCTTTGGTTGATGATATAGCCTAAGAATTTTCCAGAAGCAACTCCAAAGGCATACTTTAAAGGATTGAGTTTCATCTGGCATCTTCTCAAAATTTGGAATGTTTTACCTAGGTTCTTGACATGATCCCCTATTTTTAAGCTCTTCATCAACATGTTATCCAAATAAACCTCCATGGTTTTACTAATAAGGTTGGTGAGTATTTTATTGACAAGTCTTTGGTGGGTAGCTCCGGCATTTTTCAACCCGAAGTGCATGACCTTGATGCTATAAAGACCCTTATCTGTGATGAATAAGGTGTGCTCTTCATCTACTGGGAACATAGGGACTTGATTGTATCCAGAATATGCGTCCATGAAACTAAGTTCATGTCTGGCAGTTGAATCCACAAGCTGGTCTATTCTGGGAAGCGGGAAGCAGTCCTTAGGACATGCTTGGTTTAAATTTGAAAAGTTTACTCAGACCTTCTTTTAAATTTGAAAAGTCTACGCAAACTCTCCACTTTTCGTTATACTTTTTGATCAACACTGGGTTTGAAATACACTTTGGATACACTAAATCCCCAATAAATTCGTTGTCGATTAGCTTGTTAACTTCATCCTTTAGAGCTTCATATCTTTCAAGGTTGAGAGCTCTTCTTTTTTGCCTATGTGCTGCGACCTTTAGGTTGATGTTCAGGTGGTGGCAACTGATCTTTGGATCAATGCCTACAATGTCACCATGTTTATAGGCAAAGACATCAAGATTTTTCGATAAGAAGCTTTTGAGTTCCTCATTTGCTTCCATTGGCAGATGTCTTCCAACCTGTAAGTGTTTGGAGGGATCTTATAGGTCTACTAAGAAGCTTTCTAGTTCATCCATGGGTGCTATTTGAGGCTCGCAATCAATGATGCGAGGGTCCAACTCTTCCAAGTTAGCTTTTTCTTCAATAGTCCTCCCTTCTTCATGGGTGGTCTGTTCTTCATAGACAACCTCTTCTTTAGAGGTTTTTACGACTCCTCAGATGTTCCCTTCTTCAAGGACATCAGTCATCTCAATGTATTCCCTTTGTTTAGGGATATTCCCTTGTTCAGGGCATCGTTCATGTCAAGAAAATGACGTTGACAGTCCTTGGTTCAGCTTTCCTTATGGAGTTTGAGTAATATTCCTTAGCATTTCGCTAATCATCTCGAATAGTGGCTATGCCTTTTTCAGTTGGGAACTTCATACATTAGTGACGAATGGAGGTGACAGTCCATAGTTCCTTCAAAGTTGGCCTCCCAAGTACTCTATGATAAGCAGAGCAATTATCAACCACCAAAAATTCCATGAAGTGGTGAATAGTCAAGAGTCCAGTCCCCATCTCTATTACCAGAGTGATTTTATCCCTTGGAACGATGTTATCTCCTGTAAAACCATATAAGGGGGAACTCATTGGGATCAATTCGTGGTCAACTTTCATCTTTTCAAAAGGGGTTCTAAAGATGATGTTGACCGAACTTCCATTATCCACCAACATTCTTTTTGGGCTATTTCAGGCTACGACAGTCCTCACCACTAGGGCATTACAATGTGGATACTGCACACGTATTGCGTCTTCTTGAGTAAATGTGATTGGTGAAATCACTCTTCTAGTAGAGGATTAGTTAATTATGAAACTTGTTATAGGAGGGTCATTTGCTTCTCTAGCATAATTTCTCAGTGAGTTTCTAGACTTCTCCTAACATGTAGACCTCTAATGATTGTTTCAATTTTCCTAATTGGTTCCTAGACATCATTTGTTGGGGGCTTCATCTTTGCCTTTGACCTGCTCTAAGTCTTTCTACACGTTATCGTTTCCCCTTGGGGGGTCATTTTTGTTGGGGCGTATCAGCTCAACATTCCTAGACTATTGGGTCTACCTAGGATGAACATATCTTCGAAAGCGCCTGCATGTTCATTGCTTTGTGTTTTGGGAGTGTCTTGCGACATCCCAACAATTCTCTGTATGGTGGCCATAGGATTGATGGGAGGTACAATAACTGGGCGCTTCATTCCTATTTCTAGGTTCAATACTTCGTCCCCTCTTTTTTCCCTTTTGTAGGTGCCTCTGGTAGGGCTGGTACTAATGTATTTCAACATCAGAGTTTACCTCCTCATAAGCCAAAATGGGTACTGCATTAAGTGTTGTTGTAGCTAGTGTTTGTCCATGATAAAGAGGTGCATGGTGATCCATCAAATGGGAGGTAAGACCTCTTTCTCTTTGTGTCTGAAGAGGGAGAAGTCCTGGCTAGCCCTATTCTTATGATCTCTTAATTTTTCATTGAGAATTTCTTGCCTAATCATTTCTATTAGGGCATCAATGGTGGTAAGGTCCTTATTTTGTACGTTTCTCCAAAAGAGAGAGTTCATGTCCAAGCCTCCTCTTAAGGTATTTAAAGTTTTCCTCAAATGAGAGTTCATGTCCAAACCTCCTCTTAAGATATTTAAAGTTTTCCTATTTGTGACTTGCATACAGTAGGTCATTATATCAGTGAAAGGGGACAATAAACTTTTCAGCATCTCACCCTATTGTTGTCTTATATCTTGCAATCGTTAAATGGGTCTTTCACCCTCTTTGCTAGTGATGAAGCATTTTAGGAACGCACCTTTTGAAGTCCGGCCAACTTCGGAAGCTACCTTCTGGTAGCCTAGTATAGCAGATCTCAGCTCATCCACTCAAGGTCAAGTGGAAGGCTCTGTATATCATAGCTGGATGGCTCCTTTCAAATTCATGTGTCTTGAAGCTGTTGAGGTGCTTCGCGAGGTCACATCTCCCATCATACTTAGGAAGTTTAGGGAGCGTGAAGTGGTTCATTATTCGGGTGCTCCTAATGGCTTGTGAGAATGGTGAATGGTCATCGTCTCATCGAGGTCGTAGGGCCTCTATGGTTCATCAGAATCATCATCATCCCCATGTTGAGTTTGGAGAGGTAGTTGGGAGTGTCCTACATCACTCATGGCCCGATCTCTTCTCTCACACCTATTTCTAGGGAGAGGAATCCAAGGCTCTTCATGGTAGGCTGGTTCTTACCTTTCATACCGAGGAGACTCCTGTTGCTTATTTCTAGGCATGGGAGGAGGATGAGGATGCCTATTTCTAGGCACAGGGGGCGAATGACCCTGCCTATTTCTAGGCAACCCCGAGCTTATCATGTCGAAGACATTTGCTGATCTCCGAGGTCAATCTTCTGTCTCATAGTTTAAAGGAAAGTTATTTGGAGCCTTATGAGGTCGTTCTGAGGCATAATTGGTTGATGTATCAACTTTATCCTCCCTTTCCTGGGAAGCCTCCGTCCTAGTGTGATGGTATCCAGCCATTTGGCTTTGGACTTCTTCTTCTTCACGTTAGTACCCTTGAGGTTCATGAAATTCATTTTTAAGGGCTACATATGGAGAAACTGAGTACCTTCCTCGACCCTGCATGCTCATTAACAATTCATGCATAGCCATGTTCTCTAGGTTATATTTCTCATGTTAGCAACCATCGTGGCCATTTCTCTAGTAAGTCTAGCTGCGACCCTGCCTTCTCCTCAAGACCCACATTGCCTATGTTATGGGGGTCGTGGGCAAGCAGCTGGGGTAATTCGTGATGGTTCCTCTTCTTCAAGGTGTTCCTCGTCCTTCGAGGTGCACTCTCATCACTTGAGCTCATTTTTTCACAAACACTTTTCTCAATCAAATGTTCCTTTCTTCAAGGATCAAATAAGTATTGAATTTTTGGACTTTCCAATGGTTCTTGCTTCAAGAACTCCCCTTTTTCAAGTTGGAAGCTTCTAACGGTCATTTCTTCAAGGACACTCCTCTTTCAAGGATTAGGACTTTCTTGCCAAAATATTTATGGCTAGCTTTCTCCCACAAGTGTTTTCGTGGTTAAATGTAAGAGCTTCACACAGATGGCGTCAATCTATTGACCCCAGAAAATGATGCAACAGATGTTGGGCCCACTCACGCCAATTCAAGCATGATGTAATCACCGTTGGATGAATGATTGTCAAAATTCCATCCCACCATTTTAGTTACAAAGAGAACCTATTTGTACTTCCTTGGCCGATGTAATCACCGTTGGATCAGAACCATATGGCCTCATCTTCCTAATTGAGCCTTCACATCACTGTCTATTCATGTAATTAATACATTGATAAGGGGTCAGCCGCTCTATACAATATGCTAACACACTAACAAACTTTATTACAAGTGTTACATCAATCACTTCTAATAAATCTTTAAATCTATTACAAGAGACAGTGTCGGCTTCATGAGCTTTGGATGGTTCTCTAAGAAAAGAGCTTCAGCTCCTTTCTTTGTTTCCTTAGGCAGTATTTCAACCCAGGTTGTAGTGCTTCGTCCTTGAGGTAGTGCCTCAACATGGACTTCGGTCTTGCAGTGTAAGGACCTCGATTTTGTTTGATTTCTTCATATTTTGACCTCATGGGTCTGTATTTGACTTTTTTACCGACTTTCTACTACGTGGCTTGCTACATGGCACTTTTTTTACTTTGAGCCTCTGAGGCGAGGCGTTACAAAGTGAAACTCTAGAAATCAAGATTAAAAAACTCAATTTTTTATTCAAATAATTAAAATTCTCCTACCAATAGCTATATATCCTTGAAACCTCAAAGATAATACTCAGTTTTATTTATCATTATCACTAGTCTGGTAGGATAAGTAAAATTAAGAGTTTAAAAACAATAAATTTTTGTAAAATGGAAACAAACGACTGAGAAAAATATGCCCTCCGTTATTGAGTTTTTCTTTTTTATTGCCCTCCCACTGTGCAATACATATTTTATTTTTTTAATCTCTCTCAACTAGATTCCATCAATGGGATTTCAGAACAAACTTGCAATGAAGAAAAATATAAGTGTACTTAATAGAGAGATAAAGAGAGAGGTGTATCATTTATTTGTTTTCGAGTACGGATGGCAACGAGACATATATGGGGTGAATCGGCCATTTCCATGCTCCATCATGCCTGCTATTTTTGTTATCTTGCCTCACCACATACCCAGTTAAAGCATGATAGGGTAGGATAAGGTGGGTCCCTGCGCCCGTTTATTTTTTTCTATTTTTATTTTTTAAATATTTTTAGTTAGTGAATATTCTTACTTTTTTCTAATTTGTTAAGAACAACTAAATTTCTCTTTAAAAATGATGATAAATAATTTCTTTTTATTTGATAAAAAACATAAATTTTAAATGAGGTTGGGACCATGTTTCTCATACCCGCTTTGGGGTAACGACCCCATTCTTTCCCGCTTTGTTCACCTAATTAGGCTGGTACTCATTGTCCCATTTGAGGCGAGACTTGCGGATATTAGGTTAAGCGGTTTTTTTTTTTTTTTGTCATCCCTAAGAGATGAGTGTGCCATTTATTTATTTTTTATGAACTAGGCTATACTTGTAACATAATTGTAATATATGTATCTAAATTATTTTTTAATTAGCATGTATTTATTCAAAGTGGTTCGACAAATAAAAATTGTGGTGGTAATAATTTACCCAAACATAAACTGGTTGGTGAAAGCAAAAAAATAAGCAAGAAAAGTATCAACCACCGTGCTTTTTTTTTTTTGTCAGCTTATTTAATGTAGAAGTGTTGGATCCAAAACAAAGAAATTGGAAAGATTTACTAGAAATTGGAGCAATTGAAAAGGTGGAGGACTCAAATTTGGAATTCTTGAAAATTCAAGGGCTGAATTGAAACATCTGCGTTAAAAAATCTAGAGGATGAGGGAGGTTGCTCACCCTTCTCACTTTTAGGAAGGCCTCTCGCCCCAGTCTATGCAGTCCAAATTAAACTACACTTATTCAAAAAAAATTGAGCTTTGGATAAATCTTGACAAGTGATTTTTTTGTGGGATTGGAATGCTCTAAAAGGTCTTTGTTACACCTTGTTATCGAGGCTCAAATCAAAGTGTCATGTAAAAATCCACGTAGGCAAAAAAATCACCTAAGACCTAATTGTTCAAATGTAAAGAAATTATATGAATGGCTGAAACTCTTATGCCGATGCACTGCCTAAACGGATGAAGTGCATGAGTCCGAAGCAATACATAAAGAAATGGAAGAAGCTGAAAATCTTAACACGGAGGATCAGTACAAAGCCTCCTCCAACAAAGGCCCTCAGTTCACCCGAAGCTCATGAAGGTGAAACTGACTCTTACAAGATCTGTAAACAATCTTTAGGAATTATTGATGTAACATTTGTAATAAAGAATGTCAGGTGTGTCAGCCTACTGTATAAGGTGGTTGACCCATTGTCAATGTATTTATTGTATGATAGACAATGATGTGAAGTCTTGGTCAAGGAGATGATGCCACGTGGTTCTGATCCAACGAACATCATGTCAATCTAAGCACTACAAATAGACCCTCTTTGTAATTGGAAAAAGGATTCTTGGACTTTTGACTCTTGAGCTCTTGATCCTTGATAATACAAATGGTCTTGAAAACTCTATACATATCATCTTTCTTTTTTCCATATACATTAGTTTAATCTTTAATTGGTTTGCTTTGGTATTTGATTGGTGATTGTTGTTAGCGCAATCATCTTTGTTCCACCCATTGGTGTTTGAATCCTTTTACCTTGCGCCGTGAAGAATTTCCCGCGTCCATGTTCTTCCCAATTCTTACCAGTGTTCTGGTGAAACGCACCAAAATTTGCTTGAGTTGGTGTGAGTGGGCCTAATATCTGTTGTCCATGTAAGTGTCACATTTTTCAAGGTCAAGATATTTTACATTCATATTAATGTTGGAAATTTAGGAATTCTTAGAGTTTAAAATAGGGAGAAAAATACAAGTTAATGAACTAAGTTTTCCAAATCCATTGAAGAAGATGAATCAAGCTTGGTTTTTTATTATTAAAGTCTTAATTTTTATTGATATTGTATATTGTTTTAGTTATTATGAACATTGCAATAAAGTACATGATTAATAATTAAATGATTTGTGAATAGTAATGAGTAGAGAAGTGAGTTATTTGTTTGTACCAAATATTAAAAATCGATAATTTATTTAGAGGATAAAGATTTACTTCTATAACTATTGCAATCGCTATATTTTAACGTTTTTAATATAATACCCCAATAATTAAAAACACAACATTTAATAAAATTCATTAAATAGACAGAATTTTATGTACATAATTTAGGGCAATCAGTACATACCCTTTTACTTTTATTGTGCAAAATATCTATATTACGCCTCGGCTGACGAGGCCTAAAAATACCTATGTGGCATCCAGACTTGGGCCTGCACTCCACGCCATTCTACAAGAGACAGTTTGCCAAACCCCATGAAGAAGTCAAACCCATTTGGTTGAATCTGAACTCATTTGGCTAGAGTCGACCCCAAGCATATAACAGAACCCTCATAGTAGGAGAGGCTGTAAAGGGGGTCGGCAGGAGATCTTTTATGTAATATATAATAAATTATTGATGTGACAATTCACTGCGTAGCCACCCTATCCAACCATTATGTCAAGCCTAAGCCTTTTGTCAAAATTATATGCAACAAATGGTATTAGCATTAAATGCTTATGATTAATTGATGTCATTTATAGAGGTAGGCCACATATATCTTCGTTTGTCATGTTGGAGGTACAAATTCGAGGTCAACAGATTGGTGCCATTTGTAGAAAACAACATTATAACCACGAATATCTTAATGATAGAAGCCAATGGTGAAAGAAGCGTCTCAAACTCCACCCTTGAAGAAAGGTTCTTGTTCTTGAAGAAAGAACAAGTGAACATGCTGAAGAAATACACTTTGGAGTGTTGCTCAATGGACAAGTTGTTTATATTCCATGAGTTCCAGCCATTTTGGGTCTCATACAAGGGGCTAACATGAGGTTTTGAAGAAGAAAAAGTCCAAACTAATGTCAATGTTTCTAGACCCAATCATCAGCATCGTCGAGGCGATGGCACTACTGCACACCTTGCAAAAGAGGTTGAAGAAATGGATATCAACATGAGGAGTATTGCCCAATAAAATACTGCCATGCAATAGTCAATTATGTAAATGCAAGGACAGGTTGAGGATCAAATGCCTCAACAAAATGCTTTCCAACAAGATGGGAAATTACTCTTAACGGTAAATGAGAGAGGCTAGCCCAATGGAAAGGAACGTTGAGGTCGATACGTCAACCAATTATGTGTCCAGACGACATGTTGTCGACCTATCCCAAGAAGGAGATAACTACCTTTCAGAGTTTGCACAATTCTGTGGCCCCCAAAGGTCATCTAGTGTGTTAGGCATAATCAACCCATCAATGCCTAGAAATAGGCCCCAACAACCACCTACTACCAAAGGCCTCAGGGGTATAGGCAAAGTCATAAGGCCCATGAAGTCCCTATACCTAGAAATTGGCGAGAAGAAGGGATACTACAAATTTGAGAAACCAATCTAGCATATCACAGTCACCTCAATACCAGGCTGAGGAGAAAGATTCAAATGGCGCATACAGATCTTTTGAACTGGCTGGTAATGATGAGAGTATCCCATTTTCACAATAGTTGAGGAACACCCATGTTCCCAACCACTTTGTACCACCAAAAGTCCCTAAGTATGTAGGAAAGGGCGATCTAGCAAAATATCTTAACAACTACAAGACCTACATGAGCTTGAGAGAAGCCTCACCTGCATTAAAATGTAGAGCTTTCCACCTTACACTTATAGGGGCTACAAAAATATGGGGTATAGTTGTATATCAACTAGAAGTATCAAGAGCTGGTCGGATCTCAAAAAGGTCTTCTTAAACCAATATCTATCAAGTAAAGAATGAGAGGCCTCCATTAAACGTTTGGTAGATATGAGGTAATAGGCAGGCAAAGCCTTAAAAAGCTACTTAGCTAGTTTCACAGAAGAAAATAACTTATTGTGAATAAATCACTAATAGAGAGGCTCTAAGAAGAGGCCTCAATATGAACACTCTTCTGGATAGACATGCAAAACAAGAACCCCGCCACCTATGATGCTTTGGTGAAATTAACGAGAAGTAAGATTGTTAATGAAGAATTGATAAACCATTGTAGCTGAACCTCTATGAGATTTTGCCCCCTCAAAGGTAAAGGCAAGGCCATATCTCACATCAGTGAATCAACAATGGACCCTACTGAGCATACCATCACCCATGCTTCAGGCCAAGCATTAGCTACTACCACTTTAAATTAGGCTCCTTCTTTAGCATATGAAGAGGTTGGGCCTGATGTTTAGGGACAACCAAATTGCTCAAGAGGTAGGGGCAGATGCAATGAGCCTAGGAATAGGCCATTTTGTACTTACCACCAAACTTACAGCCATGGCACGAATAACTGTATGTCCATGCCCAAATATATGGAATAGAATGATGTACATTCAGGCAAGAGGAGATACCCACCACGTGCAATGGAATTCATTCCCATTTAGCACAACCAATAGCCTCGACAAGATGAGGTGAAGCAGTATCCCAAGAAGAATCTCCCATGCATAAAATGGAATGTAAAATGCATATATTTTCCTCCTTATTTTATGCGCTCGATTATTTTGTGCCAAAATGTACTTATTAATCTCATTTTGATTTAGGTAGCAATTTAATGGAGATAGTGTAATTTGGAAGAAATAGGCGAAAATGAACCAAAGTGAAAGGAAATGAAAGTTCAAAGACTAACGTGCACAAAAGTTTTTGTTGAATCAAACGATGAAGATTTGAGAGTACAAGGAGCTAATTAGTTGAAAGAAGACGTCAAAAGGATGAAATATCGTCAAAGTATGATCACACATCAATTTCCAATGGAAAAGTTATGCACCAATTTTCAGCCTCAAATTGAGACCCATTTTTAACATAGCAAACGATCGAATTGGAAGATTATATTTGAAACAAAGTTGTGGCCCCTTAAGATATATTTCCAATGCACCTTGAATCGTCTCAATCGAATATAGGTAGTGGAAGATATGACCAGAATACTGATTACTGTGCGGTGAAAATTATTTAAAACCACGCGGTCGCATGGCTTCAATTCCATGCAGTTGCAAGAGGTGTTTCAACGAACTTCAGGGTCTATATTCAATATTCTATGCGATCGCATAATTTATTACCATGTGGCCGCTTAGTTCATTCCCAACATAAATTTTTTGGTTTCCTAGTTCTATTCAAACACTTATGGAAACAAATCTCTCTATACTTTATAAACCCTAGAAGACGTCCAGAACAAAAAAGAACACCTACTAACTATTTTTCTCTCTTTTGTTCTTAGATTTTTCATGTGTAAGTAATTATTGGTGCTTGATAGAAGGATACCAAAGCCTTGGAAACATTTTAACTATGAGGTCCATCTAGTTTCATTGTTTAATCTATATTTTTAGTATTAAATATTCTTCTGTGCATAATTATATGGTTACCATGCTTGATTGCTAAAAAAGGCCTATTAGTTTCTCATGCATTGCAATCTATAGCTAAGTTAAATTTTAAATCCATAATTGTTCGATTCCTTTAACTTGTGAAGCACTAGGATTTGATGATTTTTTGTGATAGAGGTTATTGAATCTTAGAAGAATGTTTAAATAGATAGAATGCAACCGCTGGTGTTTGTGTTATCTAGTTCATCGATTTCTCTACTTGCAAAGTTCTTATTAAATTGAATCTTGAGCACTGNATGCTTGATTGCTAAAAAAGGCCTATTAGTTTCTCATGCATTGCAATCTATAGCTAAGTTAAATTTTAAATCCATAATTGTTCGATTCCTTTAACTTGTGAAGCACTAGGATTTGATGATTTTTTGTGATAGAGGTTATTGAATCTTAGAAGAATGTTTAAATAGATAGAATGCAACCGCTGGTGTTTGTGTTATCTAGTTCATCGATTTCTCTACTTGCAAAGTTCTTATTAAATTGAATCTTGAGCACTGGTCTGGGGTTATTTAATAATTAAGGTTAATTAAAACGTTGGTTTCTAACTAGTTAAAATTAAAGAGAAATATGAATTAATTCTAACAGTGAATATTGAAAATGTGGATTGATTATTCTTTGTAGATCGATGATTTGTTTTAAATCTCCAATGGTGGAAGTTGACTTAGATCAAGGTTCGTTTTATTGATTTAATACAACTCGTTAATTTACATTGTTATTGGTTATAAGATTGATTTCAT
>CAIGRS010075178.1:0-10244 GCA_903798395.1 Fraxinus floribunda | reverse complement strand
CAACCCATTATTTATTTTATTTTTTATGTCTACAAGCGTCCACATAACATTGGTCCTAAGTTTATCCCTACATGTTTTCACTGTGGCGAGTTAGGACATATAAAGCCTAGGTGTCATTATTTCCTGAACAGAAATAGAAATCAGAACTTAAATAGAAAAAAGAATCACGATTATGTTGGTCAGATTGACTTTTTTACTAATCAAGTGAGTCAATTGACGAATTTAATGACACGGATGAATAGGAATATTCCTATCACTAGACAAGTTTGGATAACGAAAAATGATCTGAAAAATATTCAAATATATCACGGTGCTCTTAAATATAAGAGCATTTACATACCTGACTGATTAGGTATTTTTTATGCATACTCGAACTTTATCATCATGTGTCATTGATATATGCATACATCACATTTGTTTATTTGTTTTCTAGGTACAAATCACATGTTTTTTTTTTATTATTTGTGTGTGTGTTTGATTTTTTGCGTACTTGATGCATTCATGTTTTAAATTAAAAACAACAAAAAATTGAAAAATCGAAAAATAAATATGCGGGAAAGTGTTTTTATAGCATGATATATAATATTCTTGAACTTGTATGTTCTGATCATGTATGGACATAATTGATTAGTTGTAACATAGTTTTCATTACTTGTTTGGGTTGATATGTAGTAATTAGTATAGACGTCTTCATGTACCATCTGCATTGCACACACTATGATTTTGTAAATGAGACTTAACTGCATGTATGAAATTTGGAATGGTAGTCACTTGTTAGTAAGTTGACTTTGAACGTGAATTGACTACTTTTAGTAGACCTAAGCTTAAGCACATCCCCTAATAAGCTCAATATCTTAATGTTCTTCTTCGAGGTTATTTGACTCGTGCAATTAAGACTACAGGGTGTCTTAAAATCTGGTGCCTATGGTTTGACTTGGGTTAACCGGCCTAAAGCTCGCTAAATGGGTCATCTTAGTTGCTCAATAGAGAAGGACATGCACTTAAGATGAAAAATTGATGAGCTTAAAGATATTGAAGATATGAAAAATATGATGAGCTTGAAATATGTGAAAATTATATATGCTCATATTTAAAAAAAATTGGAATATGAAAAAAAAAGTATTAATTTATAGATCCTACTGTGCTTTATGGTTTGATTTTCATTAGTATGAGAATATACTTATTGACAATGATGTTTAGCATGTCACTTCTCACAAAATTAAGGTTTGGAGTCATATTTGCATTGGATTAGTGATATTTTACACACATGAGTCACTTATACAATTTACTCCATTCTGACCTAACCTAAGTATGTGGGGAGGTTTACTACTTGCTAATTATGCTTGTGCACGCTATCAGTTGGTTTGGACTGTTGTATATTCACGGTTAAAATTGAATTTGACATTGTACACTTAGTCATTTGTGACAAAAAGGGAGAGAAAATATATATAGGGGGAGCATTAAATGATTAAATGAAATTGAGTTTTGCATTTTATGTATGAGGGGTCGTTGGGGAGAGATATAGATATATTTGCCTACTGCATAAACATATTGAGGTTTACTACTTGCTAATTATGCTTGTGCACTCTATTAGCTGGTTTGGACTGTTGTATATTCATGGTTAAAATTGAATTTGACATTACACCCTTAGTTATTTGTGACAAAAAGGGAGAGAAAATATACACAGGGGGAGCATTAAATGATTAAATGAAATTGAGTTTTGCATTTTATGTATGATGGGTCGTTGGGGAGAGACATAGATTTATTTGCCTACTGTATAAAAACATTGAGAGTTTGCAGTAAGGGAGAGACTATGTATTCCATGTCATATGCATAGCTGTTTCAGTTTTGATGTTTTGTGATGTTAATNCAGTTTTGATGTTTTGTGATGTTAATGTTTCGGTTGGTGTTTTGATTGACATTAATGTCACGTCTCAAACTAACATGCTTATTTGTGTTTATGAGTCTTTTTTATTTCATGAATCATGTACTTTTACACTGGGTATTGAGTTTTTGATTTCAGAAAACAAGTATACCAAGAAATGCAAGAAGTAGAAGAATTTGAGTAACTTGGGTAGTATAGATTTGGGAGTTTAGTTTTATGTATTTTATTTCCTTGACTTTATTTGTATGGTTTTGTCCCAAAATGCCAAAGGGTGAGATTTTTAGGTCCAATGTTGTAATGACATGTTTGTAAACAAAAAGATCTTAATTGAACATTTGTAAAAAGTCAAGGATTTGGATGCAATTTTGTATAAATGAGTTAAATTAGGGTTAGAGGTTGAAAACAAGGAAAACGCGGCGCCAGAATTTCGCTAGACTGTCGCCATGATTTGGCTCCAACGGCAAAAACGGAAATATTATCGCCCGCCTTTTGCCTCGCGGTCGCTCAAGCGACAGCTCCCTCGCTTCGAGCGAAAGACTTCCTCACTCTTATACCACTTGTTATGATTTAAACAAGTATAATAATTTGGTAATATGAAAAATAGATCAAACAAAAATACAAGATTTATGTGGTAAAAATATACCACGTACATAAGAGAATTTTATTAATATCATTAAAAAAATATTACAAATTATTGTATAGAATGTAATAATTGATTTTTGTAGAGATTTACACTTCATATATATAGTGCAAAGAAGAACCTAAGATGTGGTAGAGTTCAGCTATAATAAGTTTATACAATAATGAAGTATTTGGGATAAGATATGATTGAAAAAATTGTCAAAATCGCAAATTGATCATAAATCGGATACGAGTGGTAGTCTCACCTAGGTCGAGTGGTGGTCGGCCGCTCGAGTGGCCTCCTTGTGGCTGGCGAGCACTGGCTTTCTTGTTCATTGCACTCAAGCAGTGAACGTGTAGCGAGCACTGGGCACGATTCTTCCTTCTCTTTGCACTATTTCTTCCTCTCGTATTGTAACTTGGACTCTATTATGATTTCTTCGAGTCCAGCACAAATTTCAAACTCCCAATATAACTCACACATTGAATTCAAACTAGAATTCACAAATAGATTTCAACTAACATTCTCAACTAAGTATTCAAATAGAATTCTCAAATAATCTTCAAAATAAAATTCGAATCATACCATAATTCTAACATATACCAATAGGTAGGGTCTGTTGATAAGTTTGCATATTTTTTAAGTCAACAGTTGACAAATAAATGTGGACTCCGCGTGCACAATATTGAAAAATGCTAGCCGACTAATTAAGATTAGTGGATAATAATCTGACGGGGAATCGAAAGATTTATGATGGTTCCTTTTTATGCATAGAGTGATACAGAAATCATTTTTGAATTCTTAGAAGAAAATGTTTGACTACGAGAGTCCATTTGATTGCAAGAATGGAAAATAGAAGGAAAGAAAACAAATTTCAGAGAAAATAATTGCCTAGAACTTGTTTTATCGGGAATTTTCAATTAATTATGTTTGATTGCTATAATTTTTCATTATTCCGTACATATCATTTGATTATTTATAAATAGAAAAGAAATGACTATGTTTTAACTTTTAAGTCGTCGACTTGTAATCATACTGAGATTAATGATTATTTTTAGATCTTCGAATTTAATTATAAGTAGTGGCAGCACAAACCGCCCACTATTACTTGTATAAACTATGCATTATGGATAATGGTGATTTCTTTTAATAGAATGATGATTCTCAAGAATTTATCTTTCACTATTTATTTATAATTGGAGTGATTTATTGGTCCTTTTGCACAGCTAGTTAAAGTAGTACCATGGGAAGAGCATAGAAAATGTTATAATATTTGTTATGGATATTAAATTCATAATTTCGAGATTTATATTTATTTTATGTATCACTAATCTTTCATGTATGCATAGGATATGAATCATCGACAAATAAGTACTTCAAAGTTATATTATTCTATATGTTGTCGATATGTAAAATTGATTTCGTCATTTTTAAATACATAATTTCGATATTCATTTGTGACGAGCACGAAGGATTCGTGCATAAGAAATGTTATCCATTTTCAAACAAGTATTCGCAATACTAAATTTCTTATGCATTCACGTATATTATATTTTTATGATTAGTAAATAAATATTAAGGTCATTTGTAATAAATGGAAAGGGCTTGCACACAATATCGAAAAAGAAAACAAAGGACGGCGAACTAATTACCAGATTAATGGATAATAATTTGACTGAGAAACGAAAGACTTATGGACTTATTGTGGTTACTTCATCATGCTTTAACTTTTAAGTCGTCGACTTGTGGTCCCTTGCTTAAATTCATGATTATGTTTTTGTGAGTATTTAATTATAATTAAGCATGAACTTTCTTACGAAACAAAGTAATTAGTGGCAGCATACACCGCTTACTATTCCTTTTTCTTTAGCATATTTTAGAATAAACAGTTTTATAATATAGTTTTACACTTTTATTGTTAGACTTACTTTTATTTGGTACTCACAATGATTTCTTGTAATAGAATTACGATCCGGGAGATTTATTCTTTCGCCATTTATTAATATTTAGAGTCATTTATTGGTCAATTTGCCACCACCTTCCTTGATTATTTCCTTCAATTTATTACTCGATTTCTAAATTTGATAAAATATGTTGACAAAAGATAATTTATGATGTTTTGATATGTTAGAATTTTGATGTGACTCGAATTCTCTGTTGGAGATAATTGAGAGATCTAATTAAAGTTCACATTAAGAAGAATTCTATTTTGAATACTATTGTGAAATCATATTCAAGTTTACTTGATGAATTATAATTGAAGTTCAACTTGGAAGTCCATTGAAAATAGGAATTTGTGCTGGATTTGAAGAAGACATTGGGATTGAGAAAATCAAGATTTTAGAGCAAAAGACCCGAAAGTAGGCGTCGCTCAGCACTGCGATGCCGGCCTGTGGTGCCGTGGCGCCACCTATCTGTTTCGCTTCTTGCGCGATTTTTTCTCCTCTACTCCGTATTTTGGATTTTATTTAAACTATAATTCTACTATGAGAATTTGGACGTCCCGTGTTTATTCTCTACATATAGTTAGCTCTTAATTATGATTTAAAATGATGTTAGAAACATTGTAAACATATAATATTTATATTCTTTCTCCATATTATAATAAAATATTCATTTTCATGTAATTTACATCGTTCTTGTATTCTTGTGATCAATTACTTCATATTGTGGCTTAATCTCTTATTTTCTCCAATAAAGTTATATTGGATTAATTTGGTGAGCATTATATGTCCATAACAATTGGTATCAGAGCTTTTGGTGTTTATATTTTTGAGAATATCGAGGTTTTTCGTGATGGCATGGAGCAATTATACATGATGAAGAGTCTTACTAGCAAATTTATACTCCACTAAGAATTTTTAGATGAACTTTTCCTTATTGAATTATAATAAACTTCCACTAGAGAGTACCTACCAAATATATTATCTGCGAATAGTTAATTACTGGTTTCTTCTTGCGTTACAAACAAGGGAAAAAATTACCTACTTTTTACTTTTTTTTTTTATGTGAAAAAAATCCATCTAACACGCATAGTGTAGATTCGCCACGTTTGAATTTTAACGCGTGATTCAAGTCATGAGGTCAAATTCTACTACATATATATATATAGTAATTGAATCAAAATTAATTCATCAACTTGCATTTTATAGCAATTCTACAAAACTGTGCCTTATGCATAGAGGACATATTACTCTATCACGAGAGAACTCATGAACTCTAAGCTATGTCCTCCATCATGATGTCGAAAGAAGCTATTCATGAAATCGTGCGTCGTGCAAAACGTAGATCATCGTAGTTCTTAATCAAGAATCGGATTACGAAACAACAAATAGAAAGCACATAGATTTATAGTCTACTTTCAATATCAAAGATGTATCCACTTGCTACTGATTTTTCGTTATGAATATTATAAGGTATCTTGGAACAAATGAAAAGATATTAAAAATACCATTGGAAGAGCATAGGTCATTTACTAGCTATAATATTTTTCTATGAAATTTTTTTTACATGGTACGGTAATTGAATAACGAAATACGAATTTGTATGGTATACAGTTCTAGCAACACTACAGTATAACAAAACTTCCCTTTCTTCCTTATTCTTTTCCATATTTGCATGAAAACCATAACTTCTGAGAAATTCAAGGGCATTAGGCATGCTGATGAACAGGACACCAGTGCTTAACTGAGTGACCTTTCACGTAAAGTTTTGAACTTCAATGGATTACCAAGTTAAGTGTCACCTTTAACCACTTCTTATTGCTGAATTTCAAGTACTTTTTATTTTACTAATATAAGAGAAACACTCTGAATATACACAATTATGAATAAGAAATGACATCAACATGCACAATGAACAATCTGAGCCGGACAACTCTACCAGAATCGAAAGTTTCCTATATATTATCCTATCGTCAAATCCGAAGCGTGCTTGTAACCTAAATTTTCTTAAATTTAACAAATCACCATCCACTAATTATTTACACTAATCCCTGAAGGAACAACAGAACACATAGTTAGGCCTAATGACATGTAAACCACCAAATGTAATTAACAGCGTTTACGTGGCGCAAAGAACAGTTCACACTTGTTCAATACTCATTGTCAAAGATTCGGCTTCATATAAAGTTAGGCAGAAAGTTTTCCGATTTCTTGCATTTGCTTCTTTGTATTGGACATCTCTTGCCATCAAAGACACCCTTATAACATGGTGCATAGCATTTTCTCTCAACGGGCCCTCTTCTTATATATACTTCTATCAGTCTCTCTGAATTCTTCCTACTTTCAAAACGATCAATTTCCTCGTATATACAGAAATGGGGGGGTATCGAAAATTTTCCAGGCTCAGTTTACTTTTCTTGATCATAGTTTTTGACGCGGTATGTGCAGAAAATGGTGCGCAAATTTTGAACGATCGAGCTTCCCTTTTATCATTCATGTCTCAAATCACTGATGACCCTAAAAACGCTTTAAAGAATTGGAACTCTTCCGATGTATGCATTTGGTCAGGTGTAACTTGTGACAAGAATGGGAATAGAGTTGTAAAGCTTGCTTTAAGTCAAAAATCGTTACGTGGAAAAATCGCACCATCTCTGTCCAAGCTTTCTTACTTGTTGATTCTTGATCTGTCCGAGAACTTCTTTGAAGGTCGGATCCCTGCTGAACTTGGCTCTCTTTCCCGACTTGAAGAGATCAGCTTATCATCCAATCGTCTTGAAGGATACATTCCAACTGAATTGGGATTTCTTCATCAGTTAACGTATCTAAATTTGGGAAGTAACAAGCTAACAGGTGACATACATATATCACTTCTTTGTAATGTCTCTTCGTCTCTCAAGTATTTAGACCTTTCCAACAATTCACTTACTGGTGAAATCCAGTTGAAGAATCACTGTGAGTTTAAAGAGCTGAAATATCTCCTCCTTTGGTCGAACCATCTTGTGGGCACAGTTCCTCAAGCCCTTTCAAACTCTTCAAAATTGGAATGGCTCGACTTGGAGTCGAACTCACTAACCGGGGAGTTACCATCCAAGATTCTGAGTAAAATGGTAAACTTGAAAGTTCTGCAGTTGTCCTACAACCAATTCTCGAGTCATGATAGTAACACTGACCTCAAACCATTTTTTGCTTCTTTAGCTAATTGCTCTAACTTGCAAGAACTCGATGTGGCAGGAAATCATCTTGGGGGAGAGTTGCCTTCTATTATTGGTACTCTCTCTACTGAACTTGCACAGATAAATCTTGATGATAATCATATTTGTGGTCCAATTCCTCCACAAATTTCATATCTTGTCAATCTCACTCTACTGAACTTGTCTAGTAATCTCCTCAATGGTTCGATCCCTCCTGAACTTTGTCAACTGGAGACACTGGAGAGACTGTATCTATCGAATAACTCGCTCTCCGGCCATATTCCATCAGCTTTTGGAAATGTTCCCCATTTAGGCCTTCTCGATTTGTCGAGAAACAAACTCTCGGGTACAATCCCTGACAGCTTTGCTAACCTTTCTCAGCTAAGAAAGCTCTTTCTTTATGACAATCAGCTCTCAGGTACAATCCCACCAAGCCTAGGAAAATGCATTAACTTGGAAATTCTTGACCTTTCTTATAATAGGATTTCAGGGACAATTCCAAGTGAAGTTGCAGGTTTGAGTAGATTGAAACTATACTTAAACTTATCCAACAATCACCTACATGGCCATATTCCCCTAGAGCTGAGTAAAATGGACATGGTTCTAGCCATTGACCTATCATCAAACAAACTCTCGAGCACGATCCCCTCCCAACTTGGAAGCTGTATTGCTCTAGAGCACCTCAACCTTTCGCGAAATATTTTTGAAGGGCCGCTTCCTGCGTCCATAGGAAACTTGCTGTATCTTAAAGAACTTGATGTGTCCTTCAATCAATTAACAGGAGAGATACCGGACTGTCTGCAGGCTTCGTCTACTTTGAAGCAACTGAATTTTTCTTACAACAGCTTCTCTGGAAACGTAACAAACAAAGGTGCATTTTCGTCACTAACCATGGAATCTTTCTTCGGGAATAAAAGGCTTTGTGGTTCCATAGAAGGCATGAGAAAATGTCACGGAAAACAAACTCGCCATTTATTAGTGGCGATTCTCCTTTCATTAGTCATCACTCCCATTTTCTGCGTCGCTGGATATCCCCTAGTACATGCATCAAATTTCTGGAGGCAATCACTGGTTTTTAATCTGAAAGGCATTGAAGATGAAGATGAAGATGAAGAAGAAGCAACAAGAAAAGAGAGAAAATACCCAAAACTTTCTCATCGACAACTAATTGAAGCCACAGGAGGATTTAGTCCCTCAACGCTAATTGGGTCTGGTAGATTTGGTCACGTTTTTAAAGGAGTTCTTCAGGATAACACAAGGATAGCTGTGAAAGTTCTGAACTCTAAGGCAGAGGGAGATATTTCCAGGAGCTTTAAAAGGGAATGCCAAATTTTGAAAAGAACCAGGCACAGAAATTTGATCAGGATCATAACAATATGCGACAGGCAAGATTTTAAGGCCATTGTCCTTCCACTGATGCCAAATGGAAGCCTTGAAAATCACCTGTATACAAGCCATGGACTGAAGAGCAGATTGGACTTGGTTCAGCTTGTAAGCATTTGCAGTGATGTGGCTGAAGGGATGGCTTATCTGCATCACTATTCACCAATGAAAGTGGTGCATTGTGATCTTAAGCCGAGCAATATTCTCCTTGATGACGATATGACAGCTTTGGTCACTGATTTTGGCATCTCAAGACTAGTGAAAGTTGCTGATGAGGTTGTTTCCATCAATGATTCAGCAACTTATTCCTTCGGCTCTACAGATGGTTTGCTTTGCGGTTCAGTTGGTTATATTGCTCCCGGTAAGTAATCTTTATAATATTCTATTCAAAAAAATATCTGAAATTCAAAAAAATATGCTAATTATTTGATATTAGAACTCAAAATTCTGGACCGTACTACATACTACATGTCACGTTTTAACGTCTAAACCATTTTCTCATTTTCATAGTTATGTTGATCATATTCGCCCCTACTGACCAATCTCAATTCGTCTTTCCAATTGCAGAATATGGAATGGGAAAGCGGGCATCACCTCAAGGAGATGTTTATAGCTTTGGGGTTCTTCTGTTAGAGATTGTAGCAGGGAGACGCCCAACAGATATCCTTATAAAAGAAGGTTCAAGTTTGCACGAATGGGTTAAAAGTCACTATCCGAACAGGCTTGAGTCAATTGTTGAAGGAGCAATAGAAAGGTGTGCACCATGTTCCACCATTCAACGTGACAACAGCAAGATATGGCGCGACGTGATCTTGGAATTGATTGAACTCGGGTTAATCTGTACACAGTACAATCCTGCCACTAGACCAACCATGCTAGATGTAGCTAACGAAATCAGTCATCTGAAGCAGTATCTTTATAGTCCTTCAAACCTGCTCATTGAATAAGCATCAAGAAACTAAAATAAATTTTTGTATCGAAAAAACTCTGCAGATAATTCTAATTTTTCTGTTATATATGCTCTATTATAGACAGGACTAAACGATTTCAGGTGGATTCAAATTTTCATTGCCATTGAGTTCTTTAGAATTTTTCTCTTTAAACTTGACAAGCAGTCATTTCCAGTTTTTTGCATCAGATTTTTTTCTTAGGCCCTGTTTGATAGGGCAAGTTTTCCATGGAAGATGGAAAACATTTTGCCATTTTCCACTTTTTAGAGT
>CAIGRS010075176.1:0-11123 GCA_903798395.1 Fraxinus floribunda | reverse complement strand
GCGCCAAAAATTGAAAAGATAAGGATGTTCTGCACTAAGAAACGAAAGGTAGGGACGTTTTGCATAAAACCGTGTAAAGGTAAGGACGTTTTGCGCTAATTACCCTTTTTTTTTTATTGTCACACCCTCATGTGATAGTTTTTTTGATGTATTATTAGCATCGATCTTCCATTCATTAACACGTGAACCATCATGATAACTTATATCCAAATATTTTATTATTGTGCTTTTAATGAGGAAAAAATATTTTATAGTAATTTTATAAGGAAAAAATAAGTATTCTAATTACACCCTCTAGTAGACCTTTTTTTTAAAAATGAAATTGTTGTCCAAAATACGATTTGTTAGCTAATGAAAGGTTAAGAATAAGAATGCAATGAAAATAAACTTGGGAACATAAAGCAACAACGAGGACGGGTTTGGTACATAACATAGTGATATACACAAGGAAAGTGATCTAACCTAGTGGTTCACATGTTAAGCAAATTAATGTGTAAGGAGTAACTGGCTAGGACTATCTCATTGAAAATTGTTTTTAATAGCATGCTATCGTAATCTCATCTTTAATTGCCTATTTCTGTAGTTGGGAGTAACACATTTGATATTTATGGGTATTTGAGTTTTTTTACGTTTCATATGTTGTACTAAAAAAATTATATATATTTTTTGTTATGGTCATTGTATTACACAAAATATATTAGATATATGTGTCACATTTAACATGTTTTTGCATCTAGAATGTGGGATGGGCACATTGATGCTTATGTTAACATGCGTATGTAACAAATAAGTATGTTAGGACGATTTGTGCATATGAGTATGGTCGTGAGAAGAAGTGAGATAATTTGTTTGAGTTTTAATTAGTTTTTCGAGTTTATATGTACAGTCTTAAATAAAAGATTAACATATGGTAATTGAAAATTGTGCATTAGGAAGATGAATTCTCCCATACTCGAAGAGTGTACAACGTTTTTCTTTGTTCCTAATATAATGGCAAAGTATTATTACCCCCTCACAAATCCGAAACCCCTAACGGCCTGTTTGAGAGGTGTATTTTTTTTTTCCACCAATTTTGACTGGTGTTGGGTGGCACAATTTATGAGACGTTGAAAAAATCAGCGTTTGCTAGTTTTTTTTAGAACCATTCAAAATCGGTGTAGTATAATTTTGAACGGTTCTTTCTAACACATCAAATCGGCGAAGTTTGGCCATTTCTCATAATCTCTTCTAATTTTACTCTTTATAAAATAATTATTTGCAACTAATATATTTTGTTCAAAACTAAATCATAAATAAAAATATATTAACTAAAAAATTATATTATAATTAAAAAATACTTATAAGTAAAATATTACTTGTAAAATAAGAAAAATTACATTATAATTAAAAATTACTTATAAGTAAAAAATAACGTGTATGTAAAAAATTGTTATAAAATAAAAATACTACTAATAAAACAAAATTAATTTTTAAAATTAAATATTAACTTATATGTAAAAAAAATATTTATAAATAAAAAATCACTTATGAGTAAAAAAAATCATAAAAGAAAATTTTACTAAGAAATATATACGTAATTTTATTTAAAAAAAAAATTCAGAACCGGTTAATAATAAACTCTCAAACATAGGTTGAAAAGTTTTAAAAAATGCTACTAAAACCACTCAAAATTAATCCTTTATAAATGCTCAAAATCGATAATTTAAAAAACTTTCATAACCGATACAATGAAACTCCCAAGTAGGCCATTAACAAACAACAATTTACTCTTAGGGTCCGTTTGATAAGTCTAATTTTCCATGGAAAATGGAAAAAAAAATCATTTTCCAACTTTTGTAGTGTTTGATAGGCAAAATTTTCCCGAGAAATTTTTTTCCATCTTTTCTCATTTTCCACATTTTTTAGGAAAATTTATTCTTGATGTTTTGGTGGGAAAAAAATTTTCAGTTTTTTTTGGGCAATTGGAAAAAAGTCTAGACACAATGGTAAAAAAATTATCACTTTTATTAACAATTTTCGTGCAAAACAAAGCCAAACGAATGGTATTTTGTATGATATTTTTTTTTTTTTTTTGCAATTGAAACAAATTTTAGACCCAATGGTCACTTTAATGGACAATTTTCATAAAAAATGAAGCCAAACGGACACTAAACTTTCAACATTTTTCATGAAAAATTATACCGATCATATACAATTAATTATAATTTCCAGCAAAACAATTTCTAGGCAAATCAATTCCTTGTAAAACATTTTCTTTCCACCTTTACAATTAAGCGGACCCTAATTCTTTGATGTAATTGAATATTATATCAAGAGACATGGTTGGTTTTCAAATACACCTAACATTCTTTACAATTAACATGTTTAACCAGGTTAGTTTTACATTTTACTTTTTTGTTTTCAAATATATTTGATAAATTTCTATTTGTTATTTGTTAGTAAAACGAGTTATTTATTTGAACTTTGAAATTTAGAACTATTTTCAAAATAAGTAACTGAGCTGTCTTGATATCTTTTAAATAATTTATTACTTAAAGGACTGACCAATCATAAATGGCTGGTAAGTTTAGGTTTGGAGGGTTAAGTATTAAACAATTGCCAATCCTTGTTTTTCTATAACTACCCTCCATTTAAAGATGTCAACGTGGCGGGTTGGGAGCGGGGCACTCCCATCATGTCCCGCCTCATCCCGCCACTTCCACACCCCGTCCCGCCCCGCCTTAAATGAGGCGGGGCGCGGACTTGTCCCATTTCTTGCTTGTTTATGATTATTTTTTTTTCAAAAATTTTCAATTAATTATTTTTTTTAAAAATTTGTAATTAATTATTTTTTTATTCTTCACAGGGCAGGTTCAGGGCTGAGCACCCCACCCCACCCCACCCACCCCACCAATCTGTCGGGGCGGATTGTTTTCACCCCATTCGGGGCGGGGTAATGTCTGAGCAAGGCAGGGCGAGGCGGGACAGATTTTTTTGCCATCACTATCTCCATTCATCGACTAATTTTCTATAGAATCCCCAAAATACTATAGCTAAGGTTCTAAGCTCCTAAACCCACTACCAGGGTAAATTTCATTTGTAATCACTCAACCTACAACAAAATCTCAATTCGGTTATAGAATTTCAATTAATTTCTAATTTTGTCACTGCCACATTCCATCAATTATCATCCTACAAATTATCGAAAATTATTTTGTTGACAATTATATCATAATCAATCTTCCACATATGCGATACGTGACATTCTAGAAGCAAAAATGATAACATGAAGTTAAAAGTCTAAAAGACTCATGTTTGATATTGATTAAAATCAGATTTTTATTATAATTTACTAAAAATTTAATTTTAATCTTCACCTATTGTTAAGGGATTTTCTCCAAACTTGGAGATGGCACGTAACAAATAGGTAAATTTGAAATTTAAGTGAAGTTGAATGACTTTCGAGAAGTTTAGTGACGAAATAAAGCCAAGGGCTAGTCTTGTTATTTGCTTCAACTTCAAGACCAAATTCATATTTCTCACGTTGTTAATTAGCTTCTAAAACCAACCCATCCTCCTATAAAACAATACATTCTCTTACAAGATCAAGATGCCACTGCTCCTAAAGCTTTACTTGGCCATTTCACGCACTAGCGCGACCGACCAAGAAGTAAAATGCCGATGTTCATCCATTTTTCTCTTCTCGCCTTCTTCCTCTTCCTCGTCCCCGTAATTTCAACCCATAGTACGAAAAAACACATCATGCCACCAATACACGACCTTGTGCGTACCTCATGTGTCCATGCGAGCTACCCCAACATTTGCCTACGAACACTCTCCTCCTACTCGGGCCCAGTCAACACCCCACGTGACCTCGCTCAGGCGGCCGTGAAAGTCAGCCTCTCTCGAGTTCGTAAGGCCTCCGTTTTCCTCTCCCAGCTGAAGAGCCACAGCAAGAGGGAAAAGGGAGCCTTAAATGACTGCGTTGAGCAAATGGGCGACTCTGTGGATGAGCTGAGCGGGACTCTGGAGGAGCTCCACCACCTACAAGGTGGAGACTTCCAGTGGCGAATGAGCAACGCACAAACATGGGTTAGCGCCGCCTTGACGAATGAAGACACTTGCCTTGATGGATTCAAAGAGATTGACGACAATATCAGATCAGATGTGAAGAAGAAGGTTACTAATTTGGCTAGAATTACCAGTAATGCACTATATCTTATCAATCTTCTTGATGAATCTCGTGGGAAAAGAACTGTTCAAACTTAGAAACTTTATTCTGTATGAAACTGTCCAGTCTTTGGTGTCTGTTTGTGTATAATTAATTAATGAAGAATATTTGTATCTAATTCCAATCGTTAAGAGATGAGAAGAAAATTGGTTTATAAACAGAGTTAATTTCACCGATTATCGCTCAAATTGGTAACTTTTTACGGGATCACCATTAAGCGTGTCATTTATTAAGTGAATGCGTAAGTCGCGTTTCCAATAATTTGACCCTTTAGATAAACATTTTTCACTCATTAATAGACATGTACCTTCTTCTCCCCACGATTTTTGTATTGGAATCAGCATTTCACTAGCCTAAACTTTGCAGTTCATTTAATGTGGCACCTCTTTCCATCTCAACCTACTCTTTTCACACACCTACTATTTCTCCCAATCTAACAAACGAATTAATGCTAATGATTGTGACCAGCATTAATCTCAACCAACTACAATCTTATAAACACACTCTAAACAACTGACAAGGATTATAGTAGGATTTTGGACAAATTAAGAAAGATATTTAATAAATGGAAAAAGCTAATGTAACCCGGGCGTTTACACGCCCGGTTACCTGCCCCTCACATAAGTGAGGGGCCCACCCCGAATATAATAATTATGAGTTTTGCTACACGCCGGGTACCCGACCCCACTGCCCCCTCCGCATCTCAAAACTCATCAATCTTTGTCAAGGGTCGTAGCTTTTAGTGTAGCTAACTTATCGCTCTTGCGTCGCTCGATCGTCAGAAACAAAGACTATGTTGCTCGTTTGTGACTTGAACAATAGCCTCTCTGCTCAAGCACTAGGCGACGAGGAACTTAGATAAATAACAAACCATATTTCTCTCTTTTTCCTTCTAACTTTAGACTATAATTTCTCATTCACTTGGAATTAGTTTGGAGATTCCAAAATATACCTTCGTCGATCTACTCAATGAGTAAAACAAAGTAGTCTATTTATTTTCATAATTTGACTATCGGATCGAGACCGAATATTTGGTTAAAGTTGAAACGAAAGTCACATTTCCAATTCTTCCAATTTCCCTCATGAATGGAAATTCCGTAATATGCAATCCTAAAATGCAAATGATATGTAGACTCTAAATGAGTACATACAACAAGTTATAGCATCAGGATAGGTGGCTTGTGACATTGAGACTTCATTAGTTGAATACAATCGAATTTACTAAGATAATTGGTGAACACGATATCTTGAACCATTCAACAGTTCGTGTAAATCAAAACAACTGTACCAACACATAACTCATTTAACCACTTCGGTTCTCATGGTTGTGTTCATTTTGGCCCAGAAGATTTCTTGGTTTCATAATTGCTTTAGGAGAATTTAAGCCTCAATTTCTCGTAGAAGTGGTCTCACTTAACACTTACATAGGTGATCTCCTATAATATTTTATCATACATCTCTTGTCTACTTTCAAGAAATAGGAATAACTAAAAGTATACACTTATCCTTGAACACCTTTTATTCTAGCACTTTAGGTTTGTAGGAATGGGGGTAAGTGATGTACACTAAATTTTTCATAACTTAGTTGTCTCATTGAATCAAAATCTTGGGATCTCCAATCCACAATGTTGGATTTTCTCTATGTTGATTCCATTCGATAGGCTTTAAACTCATTCCCCTAAAACGATGGTATACTTGATCTCTTGTTAATCCTTTTGTCAAAGGATCCGCTATGATTTCTCTTGATTTAACATAGTTAATCGAGATTATACCATTCGATATTAACTGTTTAATGGTATTATGTCTCCGACGAATATGTCAAATTTACCATTATACATACTATGTTGTGCACTTACAATTACCGATTGATTATCACAATATATATTAATTGTAGGAACTTGTTTTTTCTAATATGGAATATCTTTGAGAAAATTACGAAGCAATTTCGCTTCTTCTCCGATTTTATCTGAAACAATAAATTCAAATTCCATTGTGGATCGAGCTTACAAGTTTGCTTAGATAATTTTCAGGACACAGCTCTGCCTCTAATGTTAAATACATAATCACTTGTAGACTTTAAATCCTTTGTGTCGATATCCAAATTGAATCGGTATATTTGTCTAACTCTGCATGATATCTTGAATAGTGTAATCTATAATTAACTGTGTGGCTTAAATATTTAAGTAGGCTAATGTTCTCCAATGATCATTACTTGGAATATTTGTAAATCTACTCAACTTGTTGTCTGCATATGCTATATCAGGACACATACAGTTGGTAATGTACATCAAGCTGCCTATTATTCGAGAATATTCTAATTGAGATATGGGATCACTAGTATTTTTGGCTAACTGTAAACTTAAATCTATTGGTATTTTAATTGGTTTATCGTCATATGTCTTGAACTTTTCAAGTATAGTCTTAATATAATATAATTGAAACAATGACAAATCGTCAAGTGTTTTAGAAATCTTAATCTCTAATATCACGTTAGCTACTCTCATATCTTTCAAGTCAAAAATTTTTGATCAATATTTTCTTAGTTGAGATAATAACGTCCGAATGATTTCCCACAATTAGCATATCATCAACATATAGACATACAATCACATATCCGTTAGGTATGATTTTAATATAGACACATTTGTCACATTCATTAATTTTGAAACAATTTGACAATATAGTTTTGTCAAATTTTTCATGTCATTGCATCGGTTCTTGTTTTAATCCATACAACGATTTTACAAGCTTACACACCTTCCCATTTTTCGAAGAAACAAAATTTTCCGGTTGTTCCATATATATTTCTTCTTCTAATTCACCATTTAGAAATGCAATCTGAACATTCATCTGATGTATTTCAAGATTATGCAATGCAGCAATTGCAATCAATATACGTATAGACGTGATCCTTATAACATGTGAATAGGTATCAAAGAAATCTAGACCTTCTTTTTTCTTGTACCCTTTGACTACTAGTCTAGCCTTATACTTGTCTATTGATCCATCCAACTTCAATTTCCTTTTGAAAACCCACTTGTAGCGTAAAACTTTATTTCTCGGAGGAAGTTCAACAAATTCTCAAGTATGATTATTCATGATAGATTCAATTTCATTATTAACCACTTCTTTTCAAAAAGGAGTTTCGGCAATGGACATTGCTTCGTTAAATGTCCTTGGATCATTTTCTAGTAGATATGTTAGAAAATCTGGACCGAAGGTCTTATGAGTCTTTTGTCTTTGACGGCGCCTTAGTTCTTCATCTATTTGATGATTATTGCCTTCTTTAACTTCTTTCTCTTTACAAGGAAATATATTTTCAAAGGAAACATCATTTCTTGATTCAATGACAGTACCTACATGCACATCAAGTACTTCAGATTTATGAACCAAAAATCGATATTCACTACTATTGTTTGCATATCTGATAAAGACACAATCAATTGTCTTATGTCCAATATAGGGGTGTTAATGAGTCGAGCCGAAACTCGAAGTTTGGGCTCTGCTCGAGTAAAAATGATTCGAGTTTTTTTTTGCTCGGCCAAAAAATTTAGGCTCGACCCGAGCTTTCGACTTGAGTCTTTACGAGCCGAACCCAAGCCAAGTAGCCCGATTTTTTTATTTTAATTTTTTCGTGACTGCATGCAGCAGTCATATAGATGCCTGTTGCAGGCAGTTGAAATTAATTCTTTTTATTTTTTTAACCTTCTTTTTCTAAAACACGGGCTCGAGCCCACGTCCCAAAATGGGGCTTAGCTAGAGCCTAGGCTTGGTTCCACCGAGCCACAAGCCGGCCCGACTCGAGCTTTTTTCGGGCCGAATCACGAGTCGCCCGATCCACATTGACATCCTTAGTCCAATCTTAACTTGTTTAGTTTAGGTATTTGTACATTTGTCAAATACCCCCACACTTTAAGATATTTTTAAGAATGTTTTTGACTTTTTCATAACTCATAAGGTAATTCATTCTAACTCCGACCCACGAGCTGGCCCGACTCGGGAAAAAGCTACGAGCCGGAGCCGACGAGCCACATTGACATCCCTAGTCCAATCTTTACTTGTTTAGTTTAGGTATTCGTACCTTTGTCAAACATCCCCACACTTTAAGATATTTTTAGGAAGGTTTTTGACATTTCCATAACTCATAAGGTGATTAATTCTGACTCTTGTGTGGTATTTATTAAGGATATAATTTGCTGAAAATATAGCTTCCCCCACAAGTTTTGAGGCAAGCCAGAATTAATCAACATTTTATTTATCATTTCTTTCAGTGTTTGATTTTTGCGTTCATCAACACCATTAGATTGAGGTGAGTATGGTACTGTTATTTGATGAATAATTTCAGATTCTGAACAAAATTATTCAAACGGTGCAACATATTCTCCGTCTTGATCACTACAAATCATTTTTATTCGTTTATCAAATTAATTTTCAACTTTATTTTTATAGTGTTTAAAATGCATACTAGGTAGTAAACTTAAACTCATTAATTTGCGTATGTAATTAAAATTTATATGTCCTAATTTATGTTGTCATAAATTTGACAACTTAAGAATATAAGCAGAAGAAGATGTTTTATTTCTTGAATTGTTTGGTACACTCGTATGGACATTTATCTTGAATAGTTCATCTTTTACATAACCTTTTCCTACATACACATTATTTTTGGTAAGTATAAACTTATTCGATACAAAAACTAATTTAAAATCATTCTTACTTAACAACAAACCCGACACTAAATTCTTGCAAATATCCGACAATGAAGAACATTGTTAAGATAAAGTTCCTTGCCTGATATCATCTTCAAAATTACTTTGACCGATCCTTCAACCTTTGAACTTGAAGAGTTTTCCATGAATAACTTTTCACCATTGGTTGGAGTGTCAGATGAGAACATGTCTTTGTTGGCAAAAATGTGACGGGTAACACCCATATCCACCCACCATTCCATATGATTTCCAGCATTATTACATTCTCAAATAACAGTCGATAAATTTATATCTAATATACCATTAGATATTGCATTAGATTCAGTAATATTTGCTTGGAATTGCTTCTTAGGTGTACGACAATCAACATAACAATGTCAGGCTTTTCTACAATTTAGCAATTGCCCTTGAATTTCTTTGCACTTTTCTTAGATGGTTTGACGAAATGCTTTCTTTTCTTACTTTTGTTATTTGATTCCACCACAGTAGCCTTGTGGTATATGACTCCCAACACAATTATCTAAATTTCAGTTTTCTTCTTTAATTATCAACCGAACAATGAGTTATTCAATATTCAACTCATTGCGCTTATGTTTGATATAGTTCTTGATGTCCTTCCACATGTGTAGAAGTTTCTCGATAATTGCAGCTTTTTTAAATGATTCATTTAGAGATATGTTTTCGGCGTGAATGTCATGGAGAATAACGTGCAATTCTTGTACTTGACTGATAACCTTCCTTGAATATACCACTTTGTAGTTTAACAATTTTTCCACAATGAACTTTTTAGTTTCAGCATCTCCAGTCTTGTATTCCTTCTCCAAGGATTCCCATAGTTCGTTTGTAGATTCCCATAGAACAACATTTTCTGTTGCCATATTTTGAAATCAATCGCACTAAACTTCTTTGATTTCTCTCAATGCGAAATGAAATTAGTATGAATGGTGGGAGGGACAACAGCAACCGGAGGAATAATAGTAGCAACCGTATTCATTTCTGTTTACAGAAAATAGAAGATAAACCAAAAAATCAAAGTTCAAGAAGGAGTAAAAGAAATTAAACAGAAACAAAATCAGTTTAACCGATTAGAAATGAAATATAAAGTTATTACTCAACAGAAACAATTCGACTTAAGATTGTTGAGTAAAAATTGAATTTGAGTGATAACTTTAAACCAAAAATCAAACTTACCAACCTTACTAAAAATTGAACAAAGTAACGAAAATGAAATGAGTAATAATCACCAAAGAAAAGAATGTCAAATTAATGCCGAGAGCAATTGGTGCAATGTCGAGATAAGAGTTGAACTATTTGTCCTCAAATCGAATTTATTCCACAATGGTGCCTATGGATAATGGTAATCAACTCCCAAGATACAAAACAATCTTCTTGTGTTAGAAGCACTCCAAAACACAAAAATCAACGAACCAAAAATCAAGTTATAGTACTCATTTTTAATGAAATGGAAAACAACTTTTATGTAAAGGTTTGTCTAAGAAATTATGGAATTTTATATTATGCTATGATTACATATCATTGGGATGACTAAATGGACGTCTCAAGGATCTTATTTATAGATGAGAAAGGGTTGTGAGTGAAGTGTCGTGCCCCAAAACTCAGCAATCTTTGCAATGGGTCATAGTTTTTGTTGTCGCTAGCCTATCACCCCCGTGTCTCTTGAACGTCAGAAACAGAGACTTTGTCGCTAGCCTATCGCTTGAGCGACAGTCTATCCACTTGAATGCTAGGCGAGCGACGAATTTAGATAAATAACTAGCCAATTTTATCTCTTTTTCTTTCCAACTTTAGACCGTAATTTTTCATTCACTTGGAATTGATTTGGAGATTTCAATATACCAGACGATTTGCTTGACGAGTAGAACAAGATAACCTATTTATTTTCATAATTTGACTATTGAATGAAGTCCAAATATTTAATTGAAGTTGACACAAAAGTCACTTTTTCAATTCCAACACACTTAACACAGAACAAGGCAGCTACTTACAAGAGTAGTCCTAGTAAAAGAATAATTTGCATATTTCTTTTCTTTAATTGTCTAGTCTTATTTAATGTGATGTACATAATATATCGATATATAACCTCAAAAGCAAGAAAGGGTTAGAGATATAATGCCATGTTTCATTGAATGTGTTACGGGTCAAGTCAGACCCGCCACTTCACCCTCCACGTGTCGCCGGCTGGA